>JALQPE010002677.1:0-60896 GCA_030407315.1 Asparagopsis taxiformis
TGTAGTATACGTGGCAATTCCGAAATTGCAAATATTTACGTTTTTCCGCGGAATTCGAATCTCGGCGGACACGACCGGCGACAGCAATGCACGAACATTGCTGGCGCATGCGCGCGCGCAACCGGCACACGTGTGCAACGAACGTACTGGCAACGGCCAACGGACCACGGGTCCCTACGTGTGACCCACAAGGTCCTTTCCATTCGGGGACGTTACGAGCAGTGTTTACACTGTAAAGCGATGCCATCGTGGCCATATAGGTATTGGCATCGTGCCGGGAGGGAAAGGGGACAAGACAACGATCGAGCAACGGCTCTAGTCTACGACTGACTTCTACGTTTACGTTTACGTTTTGCCTAACGAGGCTTCGTCTCCGTCGAGCTGCGTACTCCCTACCCATCGCCGCACGTAAGGCTGATTGCGTGTAGTGCCTCCGGGCTTGGTCGAGAGCGCCTCCGGTGACGTACCACCTCGTTTGCTAACGTAATCCTCGCGTGGATTGTTGCGTCGTGACGCTCGTGTCTACTCGCTAACCACTCTACCTTCTACCTTCTACATACAGTCAAAACCCAGCGGGTGGACTGCTCGTTTCGTTTCGTTAAGGACAGCGTGTCCGTGGCTCGTACCAGCTATTCTAGAACTAACGTGGTTCCACACTGGTCTCTCGACCTAGAAGTTGCTACGAGCATAACGACAACCAACGAGGTTGAGCTCTTTTACGTTAACGAAAAGCTACGTGCTACAGACGACGGTCTATGAATTACGCTGTGTCGAATTCCAGCGCGTCGCCCAGGCAACCGTTGCCAACGTCAGCGGACGCCGAAGCCGACGTGGCCTTGTCAGCAGAAGCGATCTTCGCGACTGATCGATCTATCCCGCCGGATATCGAGGCGATCGGCCAGCTACCACGTACGGTAAGCCCGTTTGAGTCCGTGAGTATGGACCCCGCAACGCGCGGTCAGCTCAACGAAGGGAACGTGACTCCCACGGCACTACGTGTAGTGTACGAAGACCTTCGAGGTCACATCGAAAGGGCGAGCGACGCGGCCGTCGACGAAGCCGTAAGGCAGAGACTCGGAGTCTCGGAGCGCGAAGCTCGTGCGTTACGTGAACGCTCAGCGACCCTCGAACGGGAAAACGAAGGTTTACGAAACCGCCTCTCCGCCGTGGAGGGAAGACTCGACTCGTTTGTCGTAGTATTCAACGAAATCGTCGCCGGACGTTCCGCTCCGCCGAGCGGAAGCGATCCGAATTACGAAGGCTCGCGCGCCTATAACTCGCAATCCTCCCGGCCGTTCCGGGAGGATACCCACCAACACCCGGTTCCGACACCCGACAACGTACGGAAGGGGGGCGACAGTGCAACGAGCCATCGCCCACCCCGACGAGACGCCACGAAGGCAATTACGTTTTAACGATACGCCAGACCACGCGCGGTCGGCGGACGCAGCACGTGCTGCGCAATTCGATACGAGAGCTCCCCCGCCACGTGAAACGTACATTCCGTGGCTGGGTACGTTCGGCACGACGGACACGCGAGTCCACGAAAACGAACGTGCCGACGCGGTACGCTTACCAGGGAACGCCCTCGGACCCGTTTGCCACGCGTTGGCAGAGCACACGACAATGCTCGACGCATTTGCGAACGTGGTATCGTACCGCATGTACCGACTTAACGATGTACGTGAACATCTCTACGTGAACGAGAGTCAAAGCGTACACAAGCTCAAACGTGAGCTGGAGGGACTTTTCCCTACGTTGAAGCCGTTCTCCGGCCGGGATCCGATTACGTTACTCGGATTCCTCGCCAAATACGTGATGGGTTCAGCACACTCGGAGTGTGCGAGGGAGTGGCAGTACGTGCGCTGCACTTCTTCCTCGAAGGGGACGCCCGACGGTTCTACGATTCCCAGTGTACGACTGGTGTGATCACGACTGATCCGACGAAGAGGTTCTCGTGGCCTCACGTAATCAACGCGTTGATCAAACGATACCTGCAAGACGACGTGCTGCAGGAGGCCTACGAAAAGGTCACGATGATCACGCAGAGTCCTAACGAGGACGAGAATCAGTACGCTGATAGACTCGACAACCGCCACGCGGGCGTGTAACTACGTGTTTACGGATCGACTCCTCGTTCACCACTACGTACGTGGTTTGCTGCCCTCGACGCGGGCAGCAGTGACGGAACGACTCCGGTCACTCCCCGAACGAGAGAGGAACGACCTCACCGTTGTGAGACGATTGGCGACGGCCGAAGGAACGACCTTCCGTGCACGTACGGCAGCTGTCGCGTCAGCCGCGAAACCGAAAGTGCGGTTTCCGGTGAAGCCTACGTTGGCTATTTCCGACCACGAGTCGAGGAAGTTCGCGGACTACGATGAGTCCGCGTACTTACGTAATGAACGGGCTAACGAGCCCAGTTACCACGATGGTAACCCGAACATCCCCGCGAGGGACGACGACGACGTGTCGCTCGCTGCGGTTCACGTTGCCGAGAATTTGGAGGCGATCCTCTTCACGAACGGGCCGCCGCCCAACGATACGAAAACGGCAAACGAAAAGCCGGACGAGCTCGAAGCTCGATTGAACCGTCCATGCGAGGACGTGCCGAAGCTCACGAGCGAGCAGACGCAATTGGCGCACTCCGTAATCCCGAATGATTACTGGACGCTGTCGTGTTGGTCATGCCGCGAAGATGGCCACTCGACGTTTACGTGTCCGCGTCTGACGCCAGATCAACGGATCTTTTTCGCGTACAAGTACTACCTCTTCCACGTGAAGAGCAACCCACGTCAGGCTGAGTACTTCCGCCAACGAATGGCCAACGTAACCAGGAACGACCTGATGAGCGAGGGAACGTGACCCGCGGAGGTACGGCACGCCGCCTACGATACTCCGAAACCCAATCGTGACGGGGGAAGGCCCTTCGACAGGCGCCGCGGCGACTTTCGTAATGACCGACGTGACCCCCGCCCGTGGGCGAACGAACGAAATGGCCAGCGTAATGGCCGCAGCGGAGTCTACGTGACGACCTCCGCTGACGAAACACCACTCGAGGTGGAAACGAGTCACGATGACGAACGAGCTTCGTGGGCTCACGACGACAACGTGTCGAACGGCCCCGCGCCGGAAACGACCAGGCGATGTAGGTCACGAGCCACCCACATCGCCTGAACCCTTACGTAAAAGGGGGACGACCGACGTCGATGATTGGTCCTCCGCAGGCTCACCGATGAACGAGAGTTACGTAAAGCTCACGGCCGCGAAGGCCAACTCGAGTCACATGACACCCGACGTGGGGGAAGAAACGAAGTCCGACGGGACGAACGAACCTCACACGAAGAGGAAGCCTCGCAGACGAGCGAGACGCGCTACCCGGAAGCACGACGCTTCCGAGCGCGAGAAGCCAAGCACGCGGCTTATACGAAGCGTGTCGACGCAAAAGAAGCCATACGGGCTCACGATGAAGCGACGAACCGCTAGCGAAGACGTAGACCGCGCGCCGGTCAGGACCGAACCGTTGGTCCTCGACGGGCATACGTGCCTACTTGCGTCGAAGCATTATATCGTGTCCGGAACGATCGGACTAGACCTCAACGTGATGAGGGCGATTACCATCGCGATGGATACGTGCAGCGGCTACAACTTGATACGAACAAGTTTACTACCCTACGACTGGGTCGACCGCTGTCTACGTGACGAAGAGCTACCGAAGCTCGGAGACGCCAACGGGCGACGTTTGCCTATCGAAGGCGCCATCCTGCTTCGTGTCAGGTAGGGAACTCGCTGTTCCGCGTAAAATTCTTCGTAGCCAACACGCTGGCTGTTCCCGTTATAATGGGCACGTCGTTCATGTCGAAGCATGTCGATGCTATACGCTGTCGAGCGCAGACAAATCGACCTCCATCGGGGGGATACGATACCCATTATCGCGGAGGGTGATACGACGACTCCGTACGAGGAGGGGGAAGAGACGAATCCAAACGTGGAACACCCGAGACGCCGCGAGCGTAACGCGGCCTCGAATAGGCCGAGCCGAACGTTCTCGGTTCGCCTGACGAAGTACACGCGTGTACCGGCGATGTCGCAACGGACCGTCAACGTGACGACGGATGCGACCGGACTCGTGTTCCTCGAACCGAAAGCGTCGGTGCAATTTCGGCATGGGCTGCGCATAGCCAACGGAGTGGTCGACGTAGGACCGAGAGAGACGTTCTCTATCATCGTGTCGAACTTCACGAAGAAGGACCGCGAATTGCCGAAAGGCGCAACGATTGCGTACGCGGTACGCTCCCCGTTGGGAATCGTCCCACTCAAGCGTGAGGGCGGCGAAGCCCTCGCGAAGGTTTTGAACCTACCGCTAGTCGACGCGACGACGCGGACAAATACGAACGGGTTGGGCGACGAAACGCCAGACCCGTTGGTCAACGAAAGGGGAACGACCCCGCCACGGATTGGCAGTCGACAATCGATTTGTCGCACCTCGACGACGAGGACTTACGAAAGCGCATCAACGAGATGCTAGCTACACATTCGTCAATGTGGACGAGCGGACGCCTCGGCGAAATCAATGCTACGGAGCATCGAATCGAACTCGAACCGGGCACGCGGCCCATACGTTCAATGCCCTATCGTCAGGGTCCGGCTTTACGTACGATAGCCGAGGAGCAGATCACGAAGATGCTCAACGAAGGGGTTATCGAACCCGCGTCCAGCGAATGGGCGTCACCAATCGTGTTGGTGCCGAAGAAGGACGGATCCTTACGTTTCTGTGTCGACTACAGGCGTTTGAACGCGAAAACGATCGCTGATTCGTACCCGCTTCCTCGTATGGAAGATTGCCTCGATTCGTTGGCGACGCCGCCATCTTCACGACACTCGATTGTAACGCCGGTTACTGGCAAGTGCCCGTCTCCGCCGAGGACCGTGATAAGACAACGTTTACGTCTTTCATGGGAACGTATCGCTACGTGCGAATGCCATTCGGGCTACGAAATGCCCCCGCTACGTTTCAGCGGACGTTGGACATCATCCTCTCCGGAGTACGTTGGCAATCGTGCCTGGTACTTAGACGACGTAATCGTCTTTTCGAAAGACCTCGAGTCTCACCTGGGTCACGTTGACCAGGTGCTTTCCCTGCTACGCGCAGCGGGAGTAACGTTAAAGCTCACGAAGTGCTCGTTCTTTCAACCACGAGTTGACTACCTGGGGCACGTGATTACCCCAGGGAAGCTGCACGTCGCAGCACGGAACAAGGAAGCCTTTCGTACGGCTACGTTCCCACGAGACAAGACGCAATGTCGATCGTTTTTGGGCGCGGCCAACGTTTACCGCCGTTTCGTAAAGGCGTATGCCGAGATCGCTCGGCCACTCAACACGATGTTGAAGAAGGACGCTTCCCCCGATTGGACGAACCCAACGGACGCGCAAACGAATGCGTTCGAAACGTTGAAGACAATACTGGTGTCGCCACCAGTATTGCACCTTCCGAAGGCGGGACGTCCGTTCATGATCGATACCGACGCGTCGGCGTATCAGCTGGGAGCTACGTTGCTCCAGCAGCAGAACGAAGATAAGCCCAACGAATGGGTGCCGATTGGGTACTGGTCGAAGACCCTCAACGAAACCGAACGCGGTTACTCGGCAACGGAGCGCGAGTGCTACTCCGTCGTTTGGGCGATAACGTCGCTCCGACCCTACGTAGAGGGTCAACGATTTACCGTACGTACGGATCACGAAGCCTTACGTTGGCTGATGACGTTAACGGACGCGTCCGGACGACTACTACGATGGAGGCTACGCGTTGCCGAATTCGATTTCGAAGTCACGTACAGGCCTGGGCGCGTGCACCAGGTACCTGACGCTTTATCACGTGTGATATCTACGTATGACGACGGTCGACCCGTCGACGATGACGTACCATCGTACGGGGACACGGTCCTCGTGACGACTCGCAGTCGGCGACAACCCACACGAAATGGGCAAGGACGAACGACGTCCGTACGTAAAAAGGCAACGAATGCCAGGGGTCACGACGACCCGTCGAACGAGACTCGTGATGAACGAACATCGGCCACGACGGCTGGCCACGATGGCCTCGAGTTCAACCGCGACGCGTCGCTCGATGACGTTCTCGACGAGGAACCGGATTTCCTCGACGAACAGCGCGCTGCCGAAGACGATTCGGCACGCGTGCCACCAGCTGACGTTCAGCTTCCCATTACGAGGGACGAGCTTATCGAAGCTCAACGCGAGGACGCGTTCTGTCAAACGATACTGACACGACAGTCCGAGACGCAGGACGCTGCATTCTTCGAAGGCCACGATGGCTTACTCCGACGCCGGAACCCTCACGGTGAGGAACGTACACAAATCGTTGTGCCGGCTTCGTTACGGCCGCGGCTGCTGGAGTTAACGCACCACCACGTCCTCGCTGGACATCCCGGGCAAACGCGTATGTACTATACCCTACGGAGGACGTACTACTGGCCCGCGATGGCCGCCGACATCCACGCAACGGTACGAAACTGCGTTGGATGTGCGAAGAACCGCGTGAAGCTTCGCAAACGGACGAACCCGTTACGTTTATTTCCGGCTACGGAGCCGCTGCGAGACCTATGTATCGACATACTAGGTCCGCTTACGAAGACCACGCGTGGTAACCGATTTATCCTCGTGATAACGGACCGCTTCACGAAGCTGACTAGAGTCGTACCTCTACGAAATATCGATTCCGCCAACGTGGCGAGCGCGTTCGTCAACGCGTGGGTCTTCTCGTATGGACCCCCACGGACGCTCATAAGCGATAACGGAAAGCAGTTCGCTGCTAAGTTTTTCCAGCGCGTCTGCAACGAAATCGGCGTGACGAACGTCTTTACGTCGACGTACCACCCCCAAACGAACGGGCAGGTGGAGCGCTACAACAGGACGATCCTGGCGATGCTGCGCAATTACGTGAACGAAAACCAGAACGACTGGGATCGATACGCATCGGCGTTAACGTTTGCGTACAACACGCATGTGCATTCGAGCACGGGCACGACGCCCTTCGATTTGATTCTCACGAATCCACCGCCACCGTTGGCGCTACACACGTCGGTAACGAACCGCGAACTACCCGACGGGGAGGGCGAGCCACTTACGTTCGTGAGCTCGCCACAACGATGGACAACGCGTATCGAACGCTGAAGGCCGCGCAGGCACGTTATAAACGAAATTTCGACAAACGAGTCCGTGTCTCGAATCGAACATCCGCGCGGGAGAATACGTATTCATCGACCCGACGGACGGGACCACGAAGGGCACGAAGCTCGGCAACCACGCGTTGGGACCGTTCCGCGTACTACGTAACGACGTACGAACGTTCGTCATCCAACGAGGAGACGTAGTTGAACGTGTCAACTCGGACCGCGTTGCGTACGCGCCAACGCCGGCGAACGCGCCCCCGCCGGAGCCATACGATGCCACCGAGGCAGACCTCGACAAGAACCGCGACGGTCCGGCGTATGTAGTAGACGACCTACTCAACCACCGCGTGAACGAGGACGGAACGTTAGACTTCCTCGTGAAGTGGGTCGGGTATCGTAACCCTACGTGGGAACCCCGCCGGAACGTATCTGAAGAGAGCGTCTCTCGATACTTCGCACGCGTGCGACGAGCAACAACGTGAAAGGCCACGACGGCCCCCGAAAACGCACACGAGCGTCGGGTTAAGCGCACGCGTGCGCGACGTTGCACGATGCAACAAACGAAGGCGACGAGCCGCACGAACGAGAAGCGAAGGCACAACGAGTGGCCGGGACGTCCACCCTTGCGTTGGGGGGGCGCGATGCGTGCTAGAGCCGTCGCTCTTTTCGTTTTCGACACCATACGTTGGTGGAGGCACGAGCGCCAACGAAAGATTGGACGACGAGTCCACGCGCGGACGATTCACACGATGTGAAGAGCCACGACTGGCTCGACAGTGTTGACCGTCCCACGGGCAAAGGTGACGACACCACGGGCCACGGACGGACAACACGTCAGATTTTTCGCGCGAAAAATTATACTTGGGCCAGCGGGCCATGGACGCACGGTACGAAAAATCGGGCCGATTACAGTGCGCTAATCCGGCCAAATCTCGGGACACGCGTGCCCCGAAAATTTCGTAATTTTGGCATGTCACGTGAGCCATCGTACGTCCCCGTGGACAGCCGCTGACAACGAGTCGCATCGACCAACGAGGTCAACGCCAAACAGCTCGCGAGCTAACGGCAACGTGACGCCGGTAGGCGGAGAAACGACGTAGGACGGACGCGTCCCCAGCGAAGATGGCAACGGCCTCATTACGAAACTCCCGCACGAAGCGGAACGAAGCTATACGTTAGCCGACGAATTAGACCAACGGGTCTCAGCGCACGAAGCGCGCGAGTAAAGCGTGCGAAAGACGAGCCAACGAGGCCGCGACGACGGACGGCGAACCGTATCGCCATCGTGAGGCACGACGCCGAACGCGGTAGCCACGTACGGCAACCACGGAACGACACAACGGTGTCCTGCCACGCGGGCATAACGAACGACGCGCGAAAGCGAAAAGCCCGCCGGCCAGTCGAACGCACGTAACGAAAACGAATACGCAACGGCGTACAAGCTGGTAGCCAACGTAAACGGCACAGCTGAAGGCAACAAGCCGACGAAGTTGGCTCACGAACACGTAACAGCCTCAAACGCCCGCGGGCATGCGAAACGACTTCGTCAATCGCGTCCCCGTCGGGTTCGCAAGTCGAATAAACGAATTACGCAACGGCGTAGAGGGCGAGCATTACGTATGCCCAGGTGCACGTCGCACCACATAACGAATGAGCTAACGAAACGCTCCTCGGACGCCGCGGCGAACGACGCCACCACGCGAAGCGGACTAGCGCAACGATTGCGCCACCGGCTAACGTGAAGCCGCGGGAACGTGAAAGCGCGACGGCGCTAACGGTGTTAACGGCTATACGAAAAGCCAAGCCCGCCGGCAAAAACGTTGTCAACGAACCGCAACGTACGCGACGAAGCTACGCGTACACGCAACGGCGTGAAACGTCAAGCCAACTCACGCGCGAGTCGGCCTGACGTTTAGCGAATTTTCCGTCCAGCTCATCGGAGCAAATTAAAATTGGCACCGACGTGCTACGTGCCAGAGAGCTCGAATGCTCAACGGAATTCGACACCCGACGGGGTTATCCGCACGAGGAACGACGGCGGAAACGAATTCCGAGATAGTTACAAAATGATAACGCCACTGGCCAACGTGAAGCCGCGGCAACGCGAAGCGCGACGGCGCTAATGACGTCAACGGCTATACGAAAAGCCAAGCCCGCCGGCCACCACGTCGTCAACGAAACCGCAACGTACTGCGACGAATTACTGCGTACACGCCACGGCGTAGAACGTCAAACCGACTCACACGCCCGTCGGTCTGACGTTCGACGAAATTTTCGCCCAGCTCATCGGAGCAAATTAAAATGGCACCGATGTGCTACGCGCTAAGGAGCTCGAATGCTCAACGAAATCCGACACCCGACGGGGTTATCCGAACGAGAAACGACGGCGGAAACGATTTGCGAGTTAGTTACTAAATGATACGCACGCCAACGGGCTCTACGGTCGAGGTTAACGTACCACTCGCAGTGAAAAGCCGCCGCTACGCGCCGCCGCTTTGCCGAATAATTGCGTGTGTTACGAACCTGCCAACGGGCACGCGCCGCCGCGAACTCGAAACACGGGCTACGTAAGCCTTACGACACCCGACGGGGTAGACGCCACAACAAAAAAAATTGTGGGGAGGGGCTTAACGCTAAACCCCTCCTCTGCTGCAGACGACCTGCCAAACGCAAATTACGAAGCTCAACGGAGCCATGCGATTACGCAAAGAAACAAGACGAAGTTTACGAAGCAATACGATGCTAGAGCCGACGTGGCCTACGAACTAACCTAGGAACGACCTAGTAGCGACGAGAACGCTTGCCCGCAGGGTCATACGGACCAGGGCCTTCGCCGCGGCTATCGTGGCTGCGGCTGCGACTGGGCTGAACGAAGCCCGGCGCGTACGGATCGACGGTCTGCGTGACCACGGGGGCTCGCTCGCGACGAGACGCGGGATCCCTAGCGTAAGGATCCGCAGTCCCGTGACTGCGCGTATCCGAAGGGCGCGCCGGAGCGGGGTCGCGTGGCAGGTACGCCGCTGCGTGACCATACCCGACGGGGTCGCCGAAGCCGCCGCCACTCGCGTAACCGTACGGTTCATTACGAACGCCAACGGGCGGCGCGTAACTACGAGTCGCCGCGGCGAGACGCTCGGAAATCGCGCGTTCCGTTGCCAAGCGGGCAGTCAGGTCCAACGTCTGGGCCCTGAACTCTTCGGCTGCGCGAGCCACGGACGAGATGAGGGAACGGATAACCCAGCCGTCCGCACGAGGCGGAGCGGACATCGACGTACCGAGAAGCCGGCGGGCATCCTCATCGGAGACGCGGTCGTCCAGGCTAACGAAGCGTGGCGCGCGTTCGGCCGGCGTGGCCACACTCGGACGACTGACCTGGGCAACGTTGCCCCCTCCCGTAGCCTCGCGTGGCACGACCTCTCGAGGACCCGGCGCACGCGGCGCTTCCTTTTGATGGCCACGACGGCCAGAACGCGTCCCTCGGGGGCGCTCGTTGCCCCCGAGGCCGCCGAAATAACCGGCACGATTGCCACGACGGCGTTCGGAACGGGAAGCGACCCGCGGCACGTAAGCCCCATCGCTACGAACGGAGACGAACTCCTGGTTATCGCCGCTTGCGTAATCGGGACGTATAACCCGATACTCCGGCCCCAATGCAAGGGCGCCGCGAACCTCAGCCAACGCGCTGGTGACGGAGACAAACGTGTCGGAACCGTCAACCGGGATTGCACGAAGCATCTCGTAATCGGCCAGGAAGTCCAACGTGGACTCCGGCAGTAGGCACGCGCGCCCGAACACACGACGTTCCACGAATAGCGAGCACGCGAGCATCGCTGCGTGTTCGATGTCCACGGCCATAAGGAAACGTTCCTTCACGGGGGCAGGCGCGTCCTTCACGGCATCGGTGAAATAATGTACCACGCGTGGTAATAACGTGGACGACCCACGGGGGTACGGAAACTCCTCGACTACTTCCGGCAACGGCGGGAAGTAGAGCTCGCTCGGGACGACCCACGGAGCTGACGCGTGCGACACACGATAGTCGTCCGCGTTCACGTGGCGGAGAGCGAAGTGGTCATCGTACGACACGACGCTTTTGGAGATGACGCTCAACGAAAGAGCAGTCTTCCATTCGGCACGTTGCCTTTCGGAAAGTGTCCGCGGACATACGAATACGGACGACACCGAGATGAACGGCGGTTCCTCGGGCGTCCCCTTCCATAAGTATGCGTCCATACGGTCGACGTAGATCGCGTCGTTGACGTCACGCAACCACGAGCGGTCGCAACGTATCGACGCCGGGATCTGGTAACGTTCCGATCCCGGCGGCCCGTTGGCGAAACGACGCCCGGCTGCTCGCCCCCACGTATCTTCGGCGGAACGCATATAGTCGACGACCGCGCGGGCGTCCAGACGATCTCTAGCCAACGTGGCGAGATCGTCATCCGTGATACCCACGCGAGGCAACGCAGCCCACGCGTGGGTCAGGACGCCTACGTTTAGCGCCGCACCGCCACGTGAGGCGGTGCCGACTGTCCCAACGGGGTCACCACCCTCCGGCGAGGGGTCCTGGCGAGGAGAACGCGGCGAGCCATCACGACGAGGCACGCCCGTGCGGGCCGCCGCCACAGCACGACGCGAACGAGCGGCCGCTGCCATCGCGGCTACACCCATCGAAGGGACCGCGGCATCCGGAATGACGGGTGACGAATTCCCCGAGTCGGACGCCGTTGCGTCATCATCACGTGGGGCGACGGCCCTAGCAGCCTCGGCAGGCGTCACGGAAGCCACCAGGCGAGACGGAGCCATCGGGCGAGACGAAGAGGCGACGGCCTGCGAAGCAACGGCTTCTCCCGCCCTCACGGATGGGGCGGGCGCGACGGACGCTTCCGTCGCTGGCGGCGCACCGGCCCCGACGAGGGAGGGAGCGCCCTGCGAAGGGGTTCTCGCTCCACCTCCAGCAGAGCCGGCGGGCCGCGGGGTGTTAGCATCGGTACTACGAGTCGTAACCATCGTGGTTACGCTGTACACGATAATTACGACGAGTGCAACGAGCACGACGACGAGAGCCACGCGGGCTAAACGGAACAAGAGAACGAAAGGAACGGAGGTAGTAGTACCCAGCGGGGGAAGAGGATAAGGGAGAACGAAAGGCAACGGCCTGGATGACGATGGTGAGAGGAAGGGTGAGCGACGATCGCTATCACGTTAAGCCGCCGCTTAAATATCCTTCGGACGACCGTTGTCGACATGCCCGCTGGCAGATTCACGAAAAGGCCGCGGCCTGCGCTCGTATCGCGCTGAATTGAAGCACACCCGCGTGGTGGAATTGGACACTGCATCCGTTGCAGGAAAACGCCTAAGCGAGGCATTGACGTACGACGCCAACGGGCGGGCCGCGATGATTACGAAAGAGCCGGAGCGCACGCGCGCGCTCCGGCGCCGTGGCGATTCGATCAGCCAACCGGGCCATGTACGTTTCAACGAGATTTTTCGGGACAACTGCCACGTCCGCAGTTGTACCCGAAAAGGCGCCACGGCCCCGTGTCTCAGGCGCGTCCTGACGGGCCTCGCGTGGCCGGGACGTCCACGTGTGGGGGTGGGGCTGTGTAGTATACGTGGCAATTCCGAAATTGCAAATATTTACGTTTTTCCGCGGAATTCGAATCTCGGCGGACACGACCGGCGACAGCAATGCACGAACATTGCTGGCGCATGCGCGCGCGCAACCGGCACACGTGTGCAACGAACGTACTGGCAACGGCCAACGGACCAACGGGTCCCTACGTGTGACCCACAAGGTCCTTTCCCATTCGGGGACGTTACGAGCAGTGTTTACACTGTAAAGCGATGCCATCGTGGCCATATAGGTATTGGCATCGTGCCGGGAGGGAAAGGGGACAAGACAACGATCGAGCAACGGCTCTAGTCTACGACTGACTTCTACGTTTACGTTTACGTTTTGCCTAACGAGGCCTCGTCTCCGTCGAGCTGCGTACTCCCTACCCATCGCCGCACGTAAGGCTGATTGCGTGTAGTGCCTCCGGGCTTGGTCGAGAGCGCCTCCGGTGACGTACCACCTCGTGTGCTAACGTAATCCTCGCGTGGATTGTTGCGTCGTGACGCTCGTGTCTACTCGCTAACCACTCTACCTTCCTACCGTTCTAACAATACAGTCAAAACACCAGCGGGTGGACTGCTCGTTTCGTTTCGTTTCGTTAAGGACAGCGTGTCCACTGGCTCGTACCAGCTACTTCTAGAACTAACGTGGTTCCACAAAGATCCAATAGAAACTGGAAATATATGGTTAACGGAAGTCCTGCATCCGGCAGATCCAAGGAACACGTCTGAAGATTTCATGAAAGCTAAGCAAAAGGAAATACAGGGACTGATTTCAAAGGGCACGTGGAATGTTGTATCCAGGAAAAACGTTCCAGAGGACGCCAATATCTTGAATGGAAGATTCGTGCTGACAATAAAGAACGTCAACACCGAGTCTGAAATATATAAGGCTCGCTTTGTAGTCCAAGGACATAAGGATAAAGAAAAGAACATCTTAGTCCATAATTCCACTACTCTTAGGCAAAGCTCTATCCGACTAATAGTATCACTTGCTGCGATTTTTGGATTCAGAATATGAAGCCATGATATAAGCCAAGCTTACCTCCAATCATCCGAGCTTCTCCAGCGTAAAGTATACTTGAAACCGTCGAAGGAATTCAAGCTTTCGGAAGACAAACTACTAGAACTGCGAAAGCCTTTATACAGTCTTTCTGATTCAGGAGATTACTGGAACTATACAATGTCGAAACATCTTAAAAAGGATCTCGACATGACCCCGACTGTAGGTGATATGTCATTATTTTCCAAATGTATTGACAACAAACTTGCTGGTTTAATTGGGACATACATATATGCTTCCCTCATATGCGGAAACAAGGAGTTCGAAGATCTTTCAAAAATAACACTCGCAAAATTTGAATCCCGAGAGCGGGAGTATGATAATACGAAATTCGCCCGGTATCCAAGTTAAAACAATGTCGTCTGGATTTGGACTGGAACAATCCGAATATATTCGAAAAATTACTCCACTTCCACTAGACTGCAGCTTCTCTGAACTACGTTCCAAGCGGCAACAGTTAGCTTGGGTTAGCCATACGAGGCCAGACATATGTTGTGCCGTTAACATGTGTGCCCAAATTACTGAAAACTCTTTCTCTCGAGAAGGCATCAAGGAAATCAATCGAATCATACGACATCTGAAGAAAGATCCACAAAGAGGTCTCATGTATCAAAAATTGTATCTTGAATCTTTGAAATTAAAGGTATACTCCGACTCGTCGTTTGCTAACAATAACGACTTATCATCACAACTTGGATATATCATCCTTCTTGTTGACGCAAACAACAGATGCAACATTCTTCATTATTCCAGCCACAAGAGTCGAAGAGTTATTCAATCAGTTCTTGGAGAAGTATATGCATTCGCAGATGCGTTCGATCACGCGTTCACATTGAAATATGACCTAGAAAGCATTCTGAATCAACGAATTCCGCTCTCACTCTTTACCGATTCGAGAAGTTTATTCGATGTCATCACAAAGTCCTCATCCACATCTGAAAAACGACTAATGATAGACATAACATCGGTACGAAAGGCCTATGAGAATCAAGAAATTTCTGATGTTGGATTCGTTCGATCAAAGTATAACCCAGCCGATGCCCTTACTAAGACAAGTAAGTGTGAAGCATTGGACACAATCATCCATACCGGTAAATGCGACTTACCTGTGGAGCAGTGGGTGTTGCGAAACTAAGTCAATCCACTGCAAGTAAAGTCAAGCGAAAAGGGAGGACAGTTGTTGAGTAAATTCTAACTCTATCATAAAACATCCTACTCCGTGTAGTTTTATTGGCTTTACATTAGCAGCCTATAGGATTGTAATTAGTTTACACTATAATTTATCCTACGGGACTATCATTAACCTAGTGCATAGTCACTATTTAGTAGTAAGGTTAGTCATTTTTGCAAAAGTGCCGACTCCTGGCCGTATGGGGCACATTTAGACGAACCTAGCATAGCGGGTGTTTTTAGGCAGGTTTTACCTCCGCAATTGGTAGTATAAAATGGCTCCAGTTCGGGTAGCGAACTTGAATCGAATCATCATCTTCTTCATCAAAGCTTCATCAGTAAAAGGACAGACTGTCTTTACTCAATTTGCTATCCACGGGCAATTACGTTACGCGACGACAATTTGATCTGACTATTTTGTTTTGTAATTGTCACAACAGTCGGGGGGTCATGTGGAAATGACTTTTACAAGAAAAATTCTACAGGTAATTTCTACCAGAATTTTAATTTAGGGTTTGATAGACGCCTGGAAAGTTTCAGACGTCCAACCGCTGGGAGTTAAATGCAGCTCCGAGCGGTCGCAGAATAACCTAGAGGTAAGCTAGACTTGGTAAAAATATTTCTGTCTACAATTCTACATCTACACCGTTTCATCAATTCCTCCACTGCCACGCGTAACAATACTAACGTAAAGAAGGCATCGGATCCTCATCGTTCCAACAAGTAATGAGTAATGATATTTGAGAATTATTCGTCAAATTGTTGCAATTTGGTCATCTGTATTAATTTGTATTTGGGAATGTGAGGAGATTCAATTGTTACCCCAGACTTTTGGAAATGTTTCCCATCAAGGACTACAATTAAGGGGTGGCTTTTAGGAAAAATCATGGACAAAGGCAGACATGCCCCGATCATGATTGACCGGGACCATCAACTCCCCTATTTACGGACAACTCTTTTGAACTGGGTAGTAACAATTGGATTTTCGCAGAAAAAGAAGACCCTATTGATCCACTTGTCTCGAGGACAAACCAATTTCGATAGTGCACGATAGAGAACCAAAACAAAAACTGAATGCGCAAAAATACAGGCCTTGAGGGTACACTTCAATCCCGGATAGAATGAGTGCGAGTTCTCTGGTTCTGCTTCGCAAGTTGGAAGGTGCAATTTTCGACTCATATCACCGAGGAACCAAATGATATCTACGGATTAAAGGATACCCTTTCAATGCTTCAACCGCAGTGATTGAATCGCAGGAGCCAAGCAAGGTCCTTAATCTTTATTTTCTTCTCGGTCACTCTACAATATCGCCGGCCTTGATATTTCTTCAGCACCAACTGAAATTTGTCCCTCTAGGGATCCACCTGTACATATTCCGAGCACCTTCTCGACCTCGTTCAAGGCCTCCTCTACAGTGACTTGACCGTTTTCATTCTTGCAGAACCGAAGCCCCATGTCTTGCAACTTCATCATATATGCACGTTCGCAAATCGCGTACGTGGTGGACTGTTCGAAGGGGATCATGACTCCAACGTATCGCATGTAGCAAATGCAGCCAAGGGCGACCTTCAAATTTTCAACACAGTATGAAAAGTTCTCTTCTTTCATTGCGAACTCTCCCGCGCTGATACTTGGGCTGCTCAGTACTGCGTTCTCTCTCTCCACTATAGCTGCTCCGACACTTGAAACGAACAGCAGTACCCACATCCATGTGAAGAGTGCTCTGACGTATTCCATTCTGTTGTGAGTTCTCAGATCTTGAGGCTAATTTTCTTCGGGAACAAGTGAAATCCTCAGCAATGCGTTGGAGAAAAGTGAACATTTCGCATTTATATACAAGTCAGCTAACTGGCTCTGGAAAGCTCTAGTCTTTTCCATCATGTTTCCTTTTAGAATTACGACTTCTATGAAAGCGTTCATCCTCTTCCGCTTTCTGCTTTCCTTTGTATCGCTCGCTGACAAATCAAACAAGCTCAACGTGTAACGAACCAATCAATATCCTTTCCTCATAGGATGAAACGATTTCAAGGAATTCAAAGCTCCAGAATGCAGCTGCCTAGGATGACAGAGGTGAATCAATATTTTCCATCGGACTTTATCGACGTCTTCGTTTGTTAATGTTGGTGCAATGTATTGTTGCAACCTACCACCATTTTCATCTTATTCTATTCTTCTCAGAGATCAACGAGCGATTTTCCCATTCATACGAAGTTCAGAAGTACCAGCCAACAGCGGCTATGTTTATTCTGAACGTCTAATAGACAAACGGCACAAATGTTTCATTTTTTTTACTCTGATTGGGATACACAAAGCCACGTCACAGGACAGTAAGGTACATTCGATTTCTTGGCTCGCTTGTTGTACTGTTTCCATCTTCGTAAGTAATAGTGTGAGCCGGAATAGAGAGTTATCCCTTACTCGACAATATCAGGCCGCCATCTGCCAGAAGATATAGTAAGGGACGTGTTGAAATTCTAATAATAGAAAAGGTCGCTGCCTCTGTGTTTATGGCTACCTGATTGTTGTTACGAATCAAATACTTATGATCTGTACTTTGCCTTTTCTCAGAGTCAGCCATGTCTCTTTTGCAGACAACATTCTATGGTGACGAAGCAAAAAAAGTGGTATATGCTACGTGAAGGTTATCTAGAATTATATTGGAAAGCGTACTCGTTTTACAGATATGTGAGCGAGAATGATGTGACTTTCTCGTATCCACTCAACTTTACAACGATATACGGAAATGCAAGGATGTGTAAGTAATAGCACTAGATATTCAACCAGTATCTTGAAGTAGTCTATGAAAAACTCAAGTCTTGGATTGATATGAGATAGACGAAAAGTGCATCGTAGATACATTTTCGGCCACCCGTGGTGAGAAACACAAAAAAATAGTTGTAGTTCTATTAGCCATGACATTAGTGAACCTATCAAAAAGAGATAAAACATACTGCTGGTTACCAGAACAAGATTATGATTGGATTGTCGAAGTGTTGAAATGGAATCGACTTCCGAGAAGGCATAAAAGGCATCGTAGGAAAGAACACCATAGATACAAATGTGGAAGGGCGAAAGAGACTGGTATCCTTTGCAACGTATCGCATCAGACAAACTACAAATGTCTTGTTGTCGGTTGATACAGTTTCGGGTGGTGAGTCCTGACAGATATGAGAAACTCATTACAAACTGCTGCGATTCTGTTGGATTTGTACTTTATCAGCTTACCTTCCTTGACGGTCGTCTTCCACTCGCTGTGTCTACACGATAAGATGAAGTTGCATGGAGTGAGCGTGTGGGATTGGCAGAAAACAAAAGCGAAGGCGGGCACAGGGACGAAAAGCAGTCTGTAGACCGGATTGAACAGCTTGTAGTGCGGTGCTGTGATCGCTGGTGCGCATGCAAAGTTGAAGTTGCGCAAGGTACTACAATAACACGAGCTCGGGACAGAGTCGATACATTAAGGCAGGAGGGGGGGGCACATACTGGAGAAGTGGTGTATCAAGCGAATGAAAAAACGGGTACAGTGTATCGAGCGTATTGGAAATGTACAGATGTGCACCAAGTATAAACGGGTACATGAGAGGGTGCAATTCAGGGACGGGTGGAAGGAGGAGAGAGCGGCGAGCGGTGCATGCAGCCATGTTGGGAAGTGTTGAGCCGTGCGGACCGCCGGGCGGGACGGGCCGTAGAGAGGGACGAGTTGGTGAAGAGGAGTGGGACGGACATTACTGTGGATCGGACCGTTGTTGAAGTGTTGAGTTGTGATGTGTGGACGGTGGAATGAGTGCTAAAAATACACGAGTTGCGAAGGACTGAAGTGCGATGGATGGGAATTGGGACGGATTGGTGCGGTAGATATGGAAGGGTTATTGCGGCTCAAAATAAATTATAAATACGCGTCAATTGAAATTATGTAGAGTGAAAAGAAATTAGTCGAGCCGGGCTGCACGCGATGACATGCTGACATCAAGTTGCAACATGCGTCCGTTTCTGCAGCAGCACATGTTGAAGATTGAGGTGGTGGAGGGATTGGTGTGTGTGGGAAAGTGCTACTGGACAAATGAGATAATTGGAGCGAAATGGGAGATATTTTCGAGGTGGCACCGCGTGGCAGAGAGGGACAAAATGGATATTTTTAGGGAGATGTTTCCATACACAAGAGCACCGGGAAACATGTACGGTTGAAAGGAGTTGAGTAATGGCCTGACAATGGTGGGTGCTTTTAGGTTTCGAGCTCGGAAAGGGTTGCGTGGTCGGATAACATAGTACGGAAAAGAATGATTGCGAGTGTGTGGATGCTGTTGCGCAATGGGTGTTTTTTCATCAAGCACTAAATATAGCGAGTGCATCCAAATTCATCGACTTGCGTGCGCACTCGCGGTCATTAAATGAGGTCTATTCTTAGAAGCGTGCGTTGGGTTTAAATTAGTGGGGTTTGCGTGATGCTAAAACGACATCTGACTGTCATCTCGCAGCGGCGTCGCATGGAATCGTGTGGTCGGTGCTGCAGTATGGTCGGTATTGCGCGCTGCCATTGGGCGTGCACAAGGGCTAGTATGAACCGCATGGAAGGTGCTGATTGCCACGCGTAGTCGACAATATTGTCACGTGCCTGATACTAAGAATAGCCACGGTGTCGATGCTTTTCCACAGAACCGTGGAACTAGTGAGAAATTTTATTGAATTGATAGACCAATGTCCTATAGAGGGAAGCGGTATGCGATGCTCAAGTCGATCATGCTTTACGCACGCCAACAGTTGAGCGCTGCAGTCGTCTTTTCTACTGTGTTGCAGCCAGTCGACTCGCCACTTACATGCAGTGCACTGCGTTGAAGAGAGCCGAGTACAGCGGTGCGGTGCGGTGCGGTGCCGTGCAGTGCAGTGCAGGACAACGCTCGAGACAGCAAGCCAGCGTGTCCTGTAAAACTCCCTCATTTTCTCACATCACGTCAATACTGTACGACGGCTTAATGTGTGTTAACTAAATTAGTGCTCTTAGTTGGCTGTTTAGTGCCCTTCCAATCGCTTTCGACGCATACAACGCATTACTCGTTGTAAAACAGGCGGCACTTTAAGAGCAGTTGAGGTCCGCTCCTCCGCATTTGCCCCAATGCGCAGCCAACAACAGCCCCGCCCCGCCCCGCGCCCCGACACATCTCAACTGTACCTCCTCCGCCGCTCGCTGAGCAACTCATGGCGGTACAAACTCATTTCTGTCGACTCATCATCAAACATTGACGTCAATCTTTTCAGCAGCACAGCACACAGCACAACACTGGCACGCGCCGCACTGCGCTGCCCAGCTCAGCCCCGATTGACTGCTCGTTTACAGCGCCGCTGCAGCGTTCGCGCCGCGCCGCCGTGCTGGACTGGACTGAACGGGTCTAGTGCGCTCGCTCGCTCGTTTAAATTACTACGCCACAGCACAAAAATAACTTTCACACGTTTATGATACCGTACACTATCACACTCCTGCCGCCCGCGTAGACTATTGCTTCCGTTCGCCCGCTGACATTTCCAGTTATCTCGTTTGAATACCAACATACAAATTTCCTCTGGCGCATCCCGTACCACCTCAACCCTGCATGCACCCCAACCTCCACTACATCATATCCACCATCTCACCATATAACCGTCCATCTTTCAATTCTCGACCCGACGTTCCCACCCCACCCCACCGCACCACACCCCTCCACTAATCAACCCATCATGAAACTCGCCACCCTCGTCCTCGTCCTGCTCTTGTGCACCCTCGTTCAATCGCAGACTGACGAAAGCGTTGAAGAAATCCAAATGGATATCTGCTCCACCATCTATGGCGACACACTAGCATCGAAAATCTTTTGGGAACAAGACTCGCTGCCGCTCAACTCGGCTCGAACCGCCGAATCCGACCAAGCGCCTAGCGCCACCCCCCTTGAACAACCTCCCACTTCGACACCGATACAGCCAATGCCCGTGTCGCCCGAAAGATGCTCGGTAATGCGCCTCATAGACGACCTCAAATGTGTATGCTTCCTCGCCGGACGCGGCCAGTTCAACGTGCCGATGCCCAATATGTTCCGTCGCAACTGTCGTGTCGGCTTTATGGTACGCCGATTGAGTCAATTGCGTCCGTTCTGTAACCGTTATCGTCGAGGGCCCAAACGAATCATCCGCCCGCGTTTGGTGCGGCGTGCCGTCACGAAATCGCCAATCATTTGTGAACCGTTTTTCAATCCAAGAGAATCACCCGAGCCTACCGAGTCGCCTTCTGTGTAGATTGCAGTGGTCGCTCGCTCGCCTTGTCGTTGTGAGAAGGGACCACTCTATTCGGCTAAATAATGCACTGCACACACCTAACTGATATGGCATGCTGCCCTGCCCTGCTCAAGTATGGAAGATCGGAGCGGAATCACAAGCATGCCAACGTGAATATTATAGTGGTAATTGTCGTAATTTTGCGCTCTGGACGACGCTCGCTTGCTAGCCGGATCACATGGGGATACTACTTATTGGCTGAAAAGCGTGAATGATGTAGGAAATGACTGGATGTAAAGCCGTCGGGCCGTTTTCTGTGTACGATTAGAAAGTCTTAGCAACAAGTTGGGGAGCAAGTTGACGATATAATTAACTCACTCTTCGCTGGTGCGCTTGCAACTTGTGGATCGCTGTGACTGTATAGCAATTTAGATTTGGCCCGGCTAATCATTGCATTAAACGGTTGCAAAATTTGGCGATTTATTTCTGGACGCAATGGCGGCATGCGGCAGCGAGCGAAGGTGCGAGCGTCCAATATGATAAGGCACCGGCCGATTCGCTCGATTACGCGGAAGCAATTTCATCGCAAGATATATGTTATCGTCGAGTCGCCACAACGATGCGCTGCGCTGCGCCGCAACGAGACGCGATGCGCCCAACGTTTTCTCAACTTATTTCTCCCGAGGTCGCTGCGACCAGCGCGATTATTCAGCATGAAATTCATACGTCACTCCCATCCACCGGTGTTGTGCAGCTTCCAACATCGTCCACGTCATGCTTCCCAAACATCGCCATGTTTCGAAAGCTCTTGCTTGCCCCAACAAATCAGCTGATCATCCGATCTACCATGCTTGGCAAGGTGCGACGCGGTGTGGTAACCGTTTGCGAGCACCCCATCCGATCCCCTTGCATTTTCTGACATCAGATTGACGTCGTTTACAGTTGTGCGAGTCTCAACCGGTTTGGCCGCGATGCAATGCAATGCAATGCAATGCAATGGTGTGCTCTCGTGTCGCGCAAACGAGAGCACTTGATTTACACTGGCGACGATAGCGCGCTGCAGTTGGAAGCGAAATGCTAAGCGTTTGACGGGTTGATCGTTTTTCAGGGTAACGATTTACATCGTCCTGTAATGCTGTCAGATGGGCGAGAAACACGTACTCAGTGCTCGTTTATTTATTGTGTATGAAACTTGCTAATTTGAGATTCATTTTGCAAATTGCGCTATATAAATTACATGTTATGATGCAATTACAGTGGCTACCCATGGCAGCATCGGATACCCTCGAGAGAGCCGCTTTTCTCCGCTTGACCTGCCAATTGTCACTAATATGCCATTTTGACTTTGTAGAAAGTCATCATCATTGGCATCATACAACTCATGACTTTTTCAAACAGTTGAAAACTATTTCATCATTACCCACTCGTCTCGATACAATTACAGTAGATCTCGCGCACCTGCATCAGTCTCCTCCACTCAACTCCATGTTGCCATTTGCTTTTGTCAGCATCCAAACATCACGAGAGGCCGCCCGTTGATTGGATATTAACGGCAAACCATTAAACTTGAGTGCCTTTATTGCGTCAGCTGCAACCATCCAACATCCTCCATCAACACAATGGATTGGTGAGAGCGCCCGCCCCCCGCTGCATCCATTGCACTCCCTTCTCATTATCAACTCGTTTCATGCCATGCTCACTTGTCAAAAGTGGTCCACAGCCTTTGATCCACCTCACTCTATACCCAACTCGTGCTCCGTTCCATCAACTTGTAATACCTCCAGTCGTCACATACGTAACGTGCGGTATCAAGTCGTGCAATAATTTTCAGTTACTCTTGTAGTACGTAAGTATGGCAATCCATCCACCCCTACGTACTGTCCAGCGGTGCAATACAAAAATGATATGCACTCATCACATGTCTTTATCACGAATGCAGATCATGAACACCAACCATCAATGGATCCTATATCACCATCTGGTACCATCAAAGAAAACCAAACAGTCGTTATCATCGGCGAGGCAGAATAATTTCCAGCAACCACCTCTGGACGACCTAACAACTTTGTTTTGATACAACGACTTACCGTTATACTCGGCAGGTTAATGCGCTCAAAACGGCTTGGCATTACACACCAATTCACCGTATTTCTCCACTGCATGAGACTAGACAGCACTCGTGAATTGTCGAGCCCACCTTCCATGCAATTTCGTTTTGATGCACCCTATCGGTAGGCACTCGATTTCTTCCTGAAATTGCGCGCCGAAAAGGGTTGGTCTCACAGTAGACGGGATGCTATTATCTTCTCATACAGTGTATATGTGGTCCGTGCCTCACGATCCCCCCGGCTAGTCATACTGGCAGGACCGTAGTTATTTTGAAACGGGCCTATTATTAAATAAACTATGAAATAAGAGCCTCAAATTAGTGTACAATTTCATCGCAACAGAATAGCTTAGAGTGGGAGATTGAAGTGAAAAGTAGTTTTTGGAAAAATTATTAGGAAATTTATAACAGATTGGAAGAAACCATGTGGCTCGTGTAATGGCATGGGAGTTGTGGCTTAAGCAGGTAACCTTTTTGGGTCCCGTGATTCGAGATAACTGTCGAGGCCGCAACCAGCTGGTGTGCGACATGTTGGCCACTTGGAAAGAGTCTCTGACTGTCCCGAAATGCAAAAGCTGGTGAAAGGACAAGGCGGACGATGGGAAGTGTTGGGTGTGGTGAGGGAATTGCGGAGAGTAGGACGGCTCAAATTAAGCTGAGAGAGGTAGGGAGCAGGTGTGAAAAAAAGAAGTCTACAGGTCTTACAGATTTTTGGGTGCCCTCAGCTTTGCGACCCTCGGCACTCTTGCAAAGAGTCTTTGATTCATTATGGAAGGTTCCAAGAGGATTCTCACCGGCACCAGTAGATTTTCCAAGCTCTTCTGCATTAATCATGTAGCCATGCAAGGGAAGGATGGAGAGAAAAAAGGACTTCTACTGTCCAACTAATGTACATTTTCCGCGAAAACCACTAGGGATTTGATGGGAAGGTACCCGTTCTGGGTGCACTAAATTAAACAAAGCAAAGAAGTTCGTGTTGTGGGATATCGGTAGAAACGGCACAAAAATAGAGCAATATAACCAAGGAGCGAAGTGTAGTATGGACCGAAACTATGTGATAGAACAAACATAATTCTCACAATTTCGTTTCTTCAGCAAGAGAAAGAAAGAGGACGACGAAGATCTGAATACTGATAGTAAAGACTCCTGGAATGCTAGTTACGTCCTTTCAATAGACGGAAATTGGTTTCAGGCTTGAAAGAACGATGGAAAAGAGAGACTCTCATGCTATTGAGATCCTGAAAAATCCAGAAAGTAAGGTGGCAATCGTAGGAGGCAAAATGAAATGTCTGTGCTGTCGATTAGACTCAGTTATACTAGACAATTCGGCTAAGAATCGAGAGGTGTTCTGAAACTACTCTCTCGGTAATCAAGCTCGAAGTAAAGGTAGCAGAGTTGAGGCGGATCACCTACTTGACTGTGGGTTCTAAGGATATAAAAAAGAAAGAAAAGATGATAGTCTTGGTTCAAGTGCATCTACTGAGCAGGTTTGATGGCTTTTTGTCGGAAAAACCTAAAAAAATGGAGAGGATAGAAAAGATACTAGATCAATGGCAAACTGAAGGTGGTAGAGTGACGGTATTACAAAGAGTGGTAATGGAAACCAAGTTTGTGGGGGAAAAGAAAGGTGGAGAAGGAAAGGAAGGTGGGATTATAAAACAGGATTGCTGATCCACTGTGAAGTCGAGATTATCTACTAGGGGAATTGGGTCAGTGAGCACGTGCACGACGGATAGCAGATGCTAGAAAGAGAAACCCAGAAAGGGCAGGGGAGAGGCCAATACAGAGGGATATTGGTGCCCGGGACGCTGGTACAGCGGGTGGAGTGAGACCGGGCATATAACTTTCACCATAGCTAAAGGCAGATGAGGCAAAAATGACTGCGATCCGCAGGTTGGGAGCGAACCGACAAGAGTAGTTCCGGAGGTACACCAAGAGGACGGAGGCTCCTGACTGAGAGGAAGAAGCGCCACGTGTGGCACGTGGTAAAAGGGCATGGTGATATAGAAGGTGAAGTGCCAAGGCCAAACGGTGCATCAGCAAAGAAAAGGGTACCAGATGGGTGCCAGGTACTATAGCAATGAGAGAAATAGGCTTACGAAGACCAAGAAATGTACCTTGGGAAGAAAATGACTACCAAACTTCCTATTGTAGGACCATCCACGGAGGCGGTGGCAAAGAGAGTTCTAGAACCGGCTGTCTGGCTAGGGCGAGTTTAAGCGGCTCGCGTTTTCGAATCTTTGCCACAAACTTCGCATGATAGTGATAGCGGTCGAGCTTCACGAAGGAGGAAGAGCACAGGGGAAGACTAAATGGCTGTTGCAGCCACTTTCGCCCCACCTACAAGGTTACTTACGTCCATACGCCAATAAGACAGGCTATTTACAACTGTAACCGATGGAATCCTTGAATTTTTAGTAAATTTCAACTGTAAGCCTACATGTAAGAAATAAAAGCTTACAATATAAGCTGCCCTGCGGGGCTCAGTCGCGCCCGGCACCAGGTCACCATGTGTCATAGGTTTTCTGCCAACTCCATACACGTTTGGCATTGCCGGACCTGACACGTGGCCCTCCGTGTCACACCCTCTTCATGACCGTTCCCAGATCCGTCACCATCCACAATATCTCCCGTCCTCCTCTCCTATTGGTTAGTTTCCAGCTAGCCGCTCCTCTTAGTTTCCTTTCAGTTTACCCCTCCTAGAGCTGCCTCCTAGTCAATATGAACTACCCTCCGCTCCTCACCTCAGGGGTTCGGATGGCAGCTTCGCCCGGAACATTCCATCTCCTCCCAAGTGTGTCTTAACCCCAACAGATACATACCCATTACCACGTATGGATGAGTGTCTGGATTCACTGGGAGAGGCTGAATGGTTTACGACGTTGGACTGTAAGGAAGGCTATTGGTAACTCCGAGTTGAAGAGCAAGACCGGGACAAAACTACTTCCACGTGACACGTGAAAGTAGCAAAGTAGTAAAAAATCGATAGGTTCCACAGCGACATTGTCACTGCGGAACCAATCGCCTTTTTTCGTATGCCCTTTGGCTTTGTAACGCACCAGCCATACTTCAGAGAAGTATTAGTATACTACTCGCTAGATACCGTTGGAGATTATGCTTGGTATAATTAGACGATATAATTGTCTTTTTGAGAACGGTTTGTGAACATCTGCTTCATGTTGTCCAGGTGCTTTCAGTATTATTCTCCGCAGGACTCTCACTCAAGCTATGAAAATACAATTTTCTTACACAGAGCATTGATTACCTCGGGCATATTATACGCCCAGGCCGGCTGGAAGTTGCTACGACAAATACGGCCGTAATCAAGGAAAGTCATGAGCCTAAACTCAAACACAGCTGTGTTCTGTGTTCATTTATGGGACTTTGCAACGTGTGCCTATGTTCGCGTGGCCTCACAACAAACGGATCTCCTACGGAAAAGAGCTGCACTGAAACTTTTACCTCTCACAGAGGAGAAGCGCCATGCATTCGAGATGCTTAAGCTAGAACTAGTGTCACCTCCTATACTGCACCTCCCACGATCAGACCTTCTGCTCTAGTTCGACACCGAAGTATGTGAATATCAAATCTGTTGTGCACTATTACAAACATACCCCGACAAAAAGCGCTCCCCGTAGCCTTCTTGAGTCGCCCGCTTACAGACGCTAAAAAATTAATCAGTTGGCGAAAAAGAAAGCCTAGCAGTTTTTCGGGCAGTACAGAAGCGACGAACATACCTGTAACGCTCTCATTTCGAGCTTAACAATGACCATCAAGCGCTAAAGTTGATGATGAATTTTTCTGATGCAAGGGATCGTTTGGTGCGCTTGCGGTTGCGAATATGGGAATTTGATTTTACCATCCAATTCAAGAAAGGAACCACAAACACAATTGCTGATTATGTCAACCATTTGCCTGCCTACAGCGAGACCTTCCCAAACATAGATATGGAAGTCCCCGTTTTCCGCCTCCGCGCCAGAATAAAAAATTTCAAACTTGAACACATGGTATAGCTCAAGGGGTTAACTGGGAGAAGCTGGAACCGGAGATGATGGACGAATTTAGGCAGGAACCCACCTTATTGGTGGAGCACTGCGACATATCCCCGATACTAATCGACTAATTGGTTGAGGCACAGCACAGTAACGACTATTGTCGTCTGAAAACGGCAAAGCTGGAAGAGGCACAAAGTGCCCGTTCGATATCGGTAATCGAGGCCTCCTCGTCAGAGTATTACCAGTCGAAAACTCAAGACAGATTGTCGCCCCGAAGGATTTGAGATCCAAAATACTATATCTAGCCCATTACCCCCGCAGGAGTGGCCACCCAGGTGGCACACGTATGTTCTACACACTACGGGAAAATTATTTCTGGCCAGCTATGTTCAAAGATGTTTGTGCCACAGTGCGCGGATGTCAGGAATGTACTAAGGAAAGCATAAATTTGTGGAAGCACGCGTCGTTCTCGAAGTTGTTTCCCGCAGTTGCCCCCATGAATTTTTCGTTATCGATGTACTTAGCCTACTACATCGGGAAATACCTACTGGTAATAACCGACGGCTACTTGAAACTAACCAAGACAGTACCACTGCGGTCAATAACTGTGTTCACTGTGGCCAAAGCGTTCTGATATAGTGGGGTTTTCTCATTCGGTCCCCCGGTGTTCCTACTCTCTGATAACGGCGGACAGTTTACTTCCAAATACTTTTCCACTATCTGCGAAACCCTCAGCATTGGTAACCATCACACTTTCGCATACTACCCCCAAACTAACGGCCAAGATGAGCGATTTAACCACACAATGCTTTCTGCCCAGCCCCGATACGTTTGACAGACGTATGTGACTACAATGTCTATCGAAGATCGAATCACGGGGGTGGCGCCGTTCGAATTGGTGCTGTCACGACCACCAGGCCATATATCCTTTGAAAATACTCCTTCTCTCAGTGAAAAACCTAGGAAAAAACAGGTTTCAATCGCGTCAGCGGAAATTAATAGAGAAGTCAAGTAAGAATATACAAACAGCACAACTTGTGATGTCTGTATCTTCTTAGGACCTTGAGGGTCGTTATACGGCCGATTTTAAAAGAAGTATTCAGCCGCCTACAGAAGATATTGAAGTTGACCATTATGTTTATTCTGCGTTGCGAAATTTCAGCCGATGATGTCAAACATAAATTAAGTAACACAGTTTCCGGCCAATTTAGGGTTCTAAAACGCAGTTCACTCGCAGTCCTATATTTTACTGACAAGGGGTTGGAGGATACCGTTTCCTGGGACCCTTCGGTTTCCGCACCACGATCACTTCAAAGCTCACTGTTGCAGCCCCTACCGTCACGTAATAACACTCAAGATGAACCTCAAGATGACCTTCAGGCCCCCGCATCCGACGAAATTATGGCCTCTCTCTGAACAGAATATCCCCTCGCGCTCACAGAAATAAATTGTATCACACTCCCCCGACTAACTCCACAGCGCGTCCTCGCGCGTCGTCTCTTCTTGCGTACCTTCTGCTGTTTTCCTCCATTTGTTCTTATTCCTTTTCCTCTTCTCTTTCTCTATCCTTTCTTCTTCCAACCTTCTTTTTCTTCCTCCCTTCTCGTCGCAAACGCTCGCCACTTTTCATCGGCGCACGCACTCACGTAACGCTTTGGCGCATGACGGTGACGCCCTTCCTGGCTGGCTTCGCACTAGCACCCCCTGGCGAAGAAACCTACAACGCAGACGAACACGGCTGTAGGACCAGCCGGGATGGCGATCGCTAAGAGAGTTCTAGAATCGCTTGCCTTGTCAGGGCGTGGTGAACCGGATCGCGCAGTTGAACTTGCGTTTCGCGCGTCGCTCGGTCGCGGTGGCGATCGGGTGGTACAACGGCGGAACGCGCAGGGGTCGATCGCAACACGGGATTCGCGGGCCGGCGCAAGCCGTGATCTCAGGGTGAGATCACCGAGTAAACTCGAGCTCAACACGATCCACGCAGGGGTCGTAAATCCCTGGACTAGCGGTATGCGACGCAAAGCGCGGTCTCGCGGTGCGACGCATTTCGACGGTCGGTAAACGCGGCGCGCGCGCACGTACGTCGGCGATCGTGAGCAATCCGCACGCAACGTCGTAACGCAATCGGTCCTCGCGACGCGCTCAACGCTTAACTCGTAGCTGCGAAAGTGCTGACGGTTTATTGGTAGGGTGCGAAGCAGTGAGACCACTAATAGCTAACTTACTTGGGACAGGCTTTCCTTGTGCGGCCGGCCGGCGGCCGCACGCTCGCACGCAAAAAGGGAAATATTTGGGAAAAAGACTTTCGTCATAAAAAACCAAAAAAGGGAAAATAAAGGGAAATTCGCGGAAATCGCTACACGTGGCGCGGCTCGCAGTTTCGTGACAACGTTCGCGCGCACGCGCTCGCATCGACGCTCCGTGACACGTAATCAAGACGCCACGCGTACGCTCGCTTACTAACTAACTCACTCTGATGCATGCGGACTTAAACAAACGCGCGCGTTCGCATTGACGCTATCGACCAACTTAAATTGCACCACACTCCCCCCGTCTAACTTCACAGCGCGTCCTCGCGCGCAATGTTCCTTGCGTACCTTCAAGTGTTATCTCCTGTTATTCTCTTCCAACCTTGTTCTTCTCTCTTTCCTTCTTCTCTCGTCGTTTCTTCTCTTCCATTCCCGCGTGCGTTCGCTCCGCTATCGACGCACACGCTCGCGCTACAGGATGTCGCAGGGCGATAACGCTCTGCCGAGTTGGCTTCGCGCTGGCGCTGCGTCTCGCGACGAATCTGCGACGCCGACTAACGCGTCTCCTCGTGTCGCGCGCATCGCGTTTCCTTCTCTCTCAAGCCCGGAGAGTCCCTACTACATGTCCATGGCGCAAGCATCTTCTTCAACCGTACCCGTGCCTGCGAGTGGCTGTGGCGAAGGAGGCTTCGGCGCGTCTCCTGACGTCATCGTTACAGTGGATGCCACCGCGATTCCAACTTCTGCGTCCGCCGCGCGTTCTGGGAGCGGTGTACCTCTCCGTTCAGTTCCCGCGCCTGCATCCATTTCACTTCCGTCTGCCGCGCAAGACGCTCTCGACAAGACTCCGCGCGCGCGTTACGACGATCCGGTTGCATTCCGATTCATGCCGCGCTCAATGCCGACGTGGGCGGAATTAAGTCGTCGTCAGTTCTATCCGCGACGCTTTCAGTGGACGCGCATCGCCGACGTTACGCGCTATGCCGTGCTGCCCGGCCAAAAAAATGCGCAAGCGGTGTGGAACGCGCGGCGTGAATCGGCGTTGTGTGATCTGGCGGTTCCCGCGAATTTACCATACGACGCGTATTTTCTTGAAGACGAAGCCGACGAACGGCTCGTTCGCCACTTAGCCCGATTGCGTGCGATGCATCGCGACGAGTTTAGGCAAATCGACCCGCGTGCTGCGGCGCCCAGTGCTGGCTTCTAACTTGACGGTGGCGTTCCATGGAACGACGTCGAGCACGAAGGGGAGGCAAGTGTGCCGTGGTTCTTGAACGCGGATATGCGTCCGGAAGCGCGACGCGAATTGCGCTTGCGCCGGTCAACGAGGTATTTCGTTATGTATCGCGACGTCGAATTCCGCGAGTTCCCTGAAGATCGCATCGCCGCTTTTTTCCCGCGCTACGATGCACGCGACTGGCCTGAAGCGCCCGACTCGTTGTCGGTGCCGCTCCCCTGCGTGTTCCATTATGCGCCGTCGGTTCTACTCGGGTTCGACGTTTCGGTCGAGGCACGTTCTTACTTCTGGGCTATCGCTTTGAGCGAATGGGTGGTGATGGTTGCGGCCGCGTGGTTGCATGTCGCATATGTCGAACGTCGCTTTCTGCGCTTGAGCGAGAAACTCATCTCGGGAATCGAGCGCTTCGGCGTGTCGGCGATCGTGCGCGGCGGGACGTACGCGGCGGCGCATCTCGAAGGTCTCTTGGTGGAGCATCGCGCGTGCGCGTGGGACGAAACTCCTGTTTTCGATCTCGCGCCTGGTATGGATTTCAAGGAGGGCGGGCAGTGGTTACCCTGGAGCGCGGAACGCGGCGTCGTCGATTGGGCGCACGGGTCGCTTGGCAGTCATCGTCACACCGAAATTCCGCACATTCTTCTTAAGTCGCCGCGTAATCCTTCTCGCGACGGGTTTGCGCACTTGGAGGCGCGTGACGTGGTAACCATCGACGCGGTGTTGTCAGCGTTGTCTTCCAATGAGCTGCACGTTATGCATGCGACCGATTCGCGCGAGTATGCGCAGTATCTCGGCATGGCAGCATTACTGGCGGTTGAGCGTCGACGTTTCCGCGACGGCCGTTATTCGCTTTTCTCTGAACCACCACGCGCCCCCGCTGACGTCACCCAACTCGACGCGGCGCTACGCGCGGAATATGTCAAAGTCTACAACGAGTTGCAGGCTTTAAAGGCGGCAACTTCTAGCCGGGGCGGAGCAGCGGCGTCTATCAGTGCAGGCGGCGGCGGAGCGGTGGCCAGCAATGCAGCAGATAGTGACGCGGGCGACGGTGCTGCTGCGGTTAGCGACGCCTGCGCCGGTGCTGCAGCGGCTAGCGGTGCGGCAGCTGCGGCAGTTGTTAGCGATAAGGCGGGTGTTGCTTCGGTCGAGTCGGATACTCGCGCGCTGTGAGATCACTGGTCTCGCAGCGCGCGAGTACGGCTCCTTTCGATGGCAGAAAGCTGGCAGCTTTCTGCCATCGAAAGGAGCCGAAACGAGGCATTGGCGCGCGTAGCATCACTTGAACAAGCTAGCGACGACGCACTGGTGCGCGTGTCGTCTGCCGTCCAGAGTCGCGACGAGGCGTTAGTGCGTGTGATGTCGGTCGAGCAGAGCCGTGACGAGGCATTGGTGCGCGTAACGGCGATTGCGCGAGCTCGCGACGACGCGATGGCGCGCCTTGGCAGGGCGACTGGAACGCGTGATGAGGCGGTGAAGCTCGTGCGCGAGGCTGAGAAAACGCTCAAAGAAGCGGCTGGGCGTGAGGCGGCACTGGAGCGCAAGGTTGGGGAAGACGCGACGCGCATAGAGCGGATGCATAAGGACATCGGCGACCTACAGGAGCGCGTGGCGAATTACGAAAGGACTGCCAGCGGTAACCACGCCATGATCACGACCCTCCAAGAACGTTGCGAGGCTGCTACTTCAGCGCAAGAACGGGCGGAGCGCGCGCTTGGCGATGTCGAAGCGAATCTCGCGGGCGAACGTCAGCGGGGCGCGGAGCGCGTCGCTGCAGTGCGTCGAGTGTATACCACGGTTTCCCGCTCACGCGGGAAACCGTCCGTAGAATTCAAGATACGATCGAGCGCACGCATCGCGTCGGTACTACGTTGAATGATATCGTCGGTTCGGTGCAGCGATCGCCCGCGACGTCGGCGGCGGGGGCGGCGTCTACTGGCGAAACTCAGTCAGTGAGCGGCCTTCATGAAGGAGCGGAGCAGGGAGGTGACGCGTCGGTTGCAGTGGGAGGCGACAGGGCTGGTCGTGGTGGCGCGCGCTGGACGACTCGCGCTCGCGCGGCGGTTGCGGCGTCGGAACGTCCAGGTATCCCCCCATTGCGCCTTGGCGTGCAAGACGGACGGGTCGTTCGAGTGCTGAACTCCGAGCGTCGATGCAATCACCAAGCAGACACGGCTTCAAGTCGTGCTCGCGTGCGCGGCGCAACGGGCAGTTCTTCGAGCCAACGTACGCGCCGCGAGGATAACGCGCGCGAGTGAACTTCTTAGTCAACATTCAGGTTAGCAGACAGCCTACCGTATTCCTTGATTAAACCACTTTTCATTTTGTTAGCTCGCCTCGGTCACCTTCTCGTAAGTGCGGCGCGTGAGCGATTCCGGAGGACGCGTAGGCGCGACTTCATACCGCGCGCAGTTGCCGCGGCGTCGGGCGGTTCCTCGGAGTGTCGTACGGGCGTTCGGGTGGAGCATTGCTAGCTAGGAGGTGGCGCGATTTAAGTCGCGTGAGTCGCCACTTGAAGCAGTGCTTGCCCGGTGACCGCGTCGACACTCGGAAGCACGCGAGCGATGCGAAGGAATTGCGCGGGGCGAGGCGGAAGAGAGGGAATTGGGGAGCGGGTTGGATCTCCCGTGGGCATGCATTCTCTAACTGTGTCGGTGTCGTACGGAGCGTCCGCGTTTCGTCGCATTTTCTCCGTTGTTCGTCCGTCGCGTATTTAGTCGCGTATTTCGTTGCGTGTTTAGTCGCGTGTTTCGTCGCATAGTTCGTCGCGTGTTTCGTCGCTCTTTCGTCGCGTGTTTCGTCGCTCGTTCGTCGCGTATGGGGGTTAGGCTACCAGTGGTATAGTTCTAGCTAGGCGTATTTGCCGGCGCCAGTTCCCTCCGAACGTGCACGTGGGTGGCGGTTTGCGTTTGCACGCTCCTCATACGCCGAATGCGTTGGCGATCGCGAGATATGTGCGGCCAGGAAGCGCACCAATTAGAACGCGCTACCAGCGACACGCAGGGCTGGCCAGCAACGGATTGATCAAAAATTTGGCGCCAAAAATTCCAGGTGGAATTTCTGAGCCGATATTTTTAACTTGATCAAATGGCCCAATTTTTCGGCCAAAATCGAACCCAATTTCTGGGCGATTTTTTTGGCTCGATTTTTTTCTGGCCCGGTTATTTGGCTGCATTTGCACGCAATTTCCGCGCGATTTTTTCGGCGGCCGGCGGCGGATTCCAGCGTAGCGCTCGCGCGAGGGTGGCACAATATGTCTGTCCCAGCCCAATGCAATTTTCTGGGACGGCCTCCCTTCCAATCCAGTTGGGCCATCCTGCGTGCCTTGCGCGCATTCAGTCACCGGCGTTCCCCCTCCATATTTGGATCGAAAATGCTCTGTCGGCACTCTGCGTGCCTGTGGATACAGTGGCGGGTACATCTCGGTCATGCAGCGAACCCGTTGCCGACCTTCGGTTCATGAGATGCATACTCGCTTGCGTGGATGGCGCCTTCTTCGCGGTGCGAACGATGATGCAGCGGTCGCGTGGTGTTCGACGGAGCGGTTGCGTGGCGTTCGACGAGATGCGACGTTTGCGTGGCGTTCGGTGACGTGGTTGCGCGGCGTGCGACGAAACGATTGCGAGGCGTCCGACGAAACGATTACGCGGCGTTCGACGAGCGGTTGCGTGGCGTCCAAAGAAACGATTGCGCGGTCGTTCGACGAAACGATTGCGTGGCGAACGACGAACGAGTGCGTGGCGAACGGTGAACGGTAGGCAATTTAGTCGTGCGGAGCAACCAGTGTTGACGCTTGGCGCGACGGGTGGCGAAACAAGTGACGGGTCCGGCGCGTCTCGCTATGCGGATGGCGCTTTGAAATACACCGCGTGGCGGCCGTCTCGGCGGGCTTCGTACGCGACTGGGCGAGGGGACTGTGAAAGAGTCTTGGCCGTGTGTTGGCGCGGGTGCGCATCATCGTCTTCGATCTCCTACCGGTGTGTGGCCCGGTTCGTTTCCGACCATGCCCACGCCTCCTTTGTTGACGCTCGCGGTCGTCGGTTTGGCGTCGTGTCAGTGCTTCCGAGTCGTGCGACGCATAATCGCTCGCGCGGGTTGCAACTTCTACGCGGTACGTACGACGGGCGGCGCATATTGCGTGTCGAAAGGCGGGGTGCTACTAGCAGCTAGTAGCGCGCGTGTCCGACGTTCGCGACGCGTGTCGCTATGAGTGTCGTCGCGACGCTTGGCGGCGATGGGAGGTTTGGTTCGTGTACTCTTCTACGCGTCGGGGCTTACTGTTGCTGAGCGGCTCGCTTGCAGTTTGCGTAGCTTACACGTCGGCTTCGGTGCGCGTAACCGGCGATCCCAGCGTCGCTTCGTGCGTTAGTTGCGTTTGCGTTGTACGCGGGACGGCGTTCTTTGGCTCGCGATACGTGCGCTCATGCGGCTGGGCAGCGTTATCTGCGGGACGTCATCGCGTGTCGGGCGCTTTCGACGATTGCGCGGTGCCGTGGGACTGGCTTCAGTGTTGCGCGCAGTGGTGTTAGGGGCGGACCGTTCTCGGTCACGGCGAAAGCGGGCGACGATGGGCGCGGGCAACGAGCCTTCGGGCTCCCACGTATCGTCGCGCGGGGAGAAGCCCTTCCAGCGTACACGAAATACGGGCGCGCCAGCGTCATCAATACCTTCGGACGTCAACTTGTCAATCATGAACTCGCGCGTCCCATATCCTGCCTCCGGGTCGACCTTGCGCGCATTGTCGAATGCGCGTTCGTCTCGTCGCGCAATGTCGTTTGCGTCGTCCGTGTACGTGATTTCTTATTCGTCATTAGGCGCAGCAGGCGCGTGGGTCGCGCGGCGCGGGGCAAGGCGAATGCGGTCGGAGCTGACGAGTTCGGGCACACCGTCGATTATGATTTCGAACGTGTGCCCGCGGCAACCTATAACCGGGAAGGGGCCCGACACGGGGTAGTCTAGCTTCGATGCTCACGACCCGTCGTCGCGTGGCATTCGTGTCGTCGCTCCCGCGCAGGTGTCCAGATACACTTGATCGCCAACCTTGATATCCTTATTCACTGTGCGTACGCCGCGGTCGAAGTCGCGCTTGTATCTCGCTTGCGCTTTCTTCAACGCGTTCGCCGCGCGCGCATACGCGTCTGATAGCCTTGCGAGAAACTCCATGCGAAGAAAGGGCGTGCTGCGAATCGTGTCCACCTGTTCCGTTCCCAGCGATACGGGGTAGCGCGTGAGCGTAAGTTCGAACGGCGACGTATTCGTCGAGCGGTGTATCGCGCGGTTATAAGCGTACGCTAGCGCGTCCAAATGCTCGTCCCAATCCTTTCGCTCTTCGTCGACGTAATGGCGCAGCGTCGCGATGATGGTGCGGTTCATGCACTCGACCTGTCCGTTCGATTGCGGGTGGTAGGTCGTCGTGAAGATGTTTCGCGTTCCCATCAGCGCGCACGTTTCCTGAAACAACTTCGAGCGAAACTGCGGTCCATTGTCCGAAAGTAGCGTGCGCAGCGGTCCGTAAACGAAAACCCAATCTCGACAGAACGCTTTTGCGACGGCGAGCGCGGACACGCGTCCGAGCGCGATGAGTCGGCAAAGCTTGCTGTAGCGGTCGGCGATTACGAGGACGAAGCGGTGTTGGCGCGGAGTCTCGGGTAGCGGACCCAGAATGTCGATAGCGACGTCTTCGAGCGGGCGCGTCGCGGGGAATAGCTTCAGGGCGTTCGTATGGCGATATTGCGTAACGCGGTTGTGCGCGCACGCATCGCACTGCCTCACCGTGGTGTAGACGTCTATGCTCATCATCGGCCAGTAGTACGCGCGTCGAATTGCGTCGTACATGCGTCGCGCGCCCGGGTGCCCCGCGGTTACCGCGTAATGGTCGCTCGCAAAATGCGCCCCTTTATCGATTCAAGTACGACTATCTGCGTCGCGTCGTCGAACGGAGCGGTCCTCATGAGTATCCCGCTGGGGGACAGATGAAAACGCGATTGCGGCGCAGTTTCGACGTCGCGTTTCGCGTTTTGGCAGAATTCGTCCGTCGCCTGTTCGCGGATCCACTCGTCAGTGGATACGGGCGGCTCGATACACGACCGAGTTGCCAGTAGGCAATCCAGGCTCGGATAGTATTCTGCGTAGTCGCATAATAGCGCAACGTCGGTTCGAGCGTATGCGTTCGCGTGTGGTTCGACGATGTTCGTGGCGTCGAAGCAGGGTATGTCGTCCGGTATTGCCGTCTCGTCGCCGCTTCGCGTGGCCATTCGCGAGAGCAAGTCGGCGATAACATGGCGTTTACCCTTCTTATATTCGACGTCGAATTCGAACTCGGCGAGTCGCAACCGCCAGCGCGCTAGTCGTCCTTCTGCAGAGGTCATGTTTAGGATCCAGCGCAGCGAATTATGGTCCGTGCGAACCGTGAACTTCCGTCCTTCCAAATATGCGCGTAATAGAAAAACGGCCCATACCACTGCGAGACACTCGCGTTCTGTCGTCGAATAATTTCGCTCCGCGTCGTTAAGCGTGCGCGACCAGTATCCGACTGGATGTAATACGTCGTCGTCCGCGTCTAGCTGCAGTAACGCGCATCCGATTTGTCCTTGCGACGCGTCGGTATCGAGCACGTATGGGTGTCCCTCGCGCGGTAGGCGAAGAATAGGCGGAGACAGCATCGCTCGTCGCAATGATTCGAACGCGCGCGTTTGCTCTGGCGTCGGCGCGGGTAGGTTGTCTCCTTGGTCCTTCTTCAGCAGCTGCGTAAGCGGCGCCGCTACGAACGCAAATTTCTCGACGAATCGGCGGTATACGTTGCAAGTTCCTAGAAAGCTGCGTAGCTGCGTTTTCGTCGTCGGGTACGTCGCATCGCGTAGCGCGTCGCATTTCGTCGTCGGCACGGATAGCTTCCCAGGCGAAATAGTATGTCCCAGATAGTCTACCGAGCGCTTGAAGAACTTGGTCTTCGCGAACTTTAGCGAAACGCCAGCGCGTCCGAGGATTCCCAGTATCTCGTCGACGTGATGCACGTGCGCGTTTACGTCGGCGGAGAAGATGATTACGTCATCCAGGTAGACAACATTTCACGTTCGCGAGCAAAATATCGAGCGCGCGCTGAAATGTCGCGGGCGCGTTCGAAAGTCCGAAGGGCATACGGCGGAAGCGATATGTACCAACATGCGACGTAAAAGTAGTCTTATCGCGGTCGGCGTGCGCTACTGGGATCTGCCAGTATCCCGAATTGCAATCCAGCGTAGTGAAAACCGTTGCGTCGCCGAGCGAATCGACGAAATCGTCCATGAGCGGAATCGGATACGCGTCCTTAACGGTGGCGGCGTTTAAGCGGCGGTAGTCTATGCAGAAGTGGGAAGTCCCGTCCTTCTTGGGTACGACTACGACCGGGCTCGCCCATTCCGACGTAGCGGGTTCGATCACTCCAGCGCGGAGCATCTTTTCCACTTGCGTACGGATAATTTCGCGCGACGCGTGTCCGGCGCGGTACGGCGGTTGGTTCACGGGGGTAGCCCCCGGAACCAGTTCGATGCGGTGTTCCGTGGCGTGGATGGCTCCAAGCGTGCCATTCCACATTCGCTCGTGCTTGCGTAACATCTCGATAATTTCCGCGTGTAGGTCATCGTCTACTCGCTCGTCGCGCAGCGTCGTGCGTAAGAGATCTTCCCAATGCGGCGTCGCGTTCGTAATTCCGTCGGTTTCGCGCGGGTCTGGCGGATTCGTAGCGCTGCGTCGCGTCGCGTCGTCGGGAGGTCAGTCTAGCGGAGTCGGCGCTTCTTGTGCAACCTGTAGGCAACCCACGGGGTTAGGCACGGCGACGCCCACCTTCATTCCCTTAGGCAATACCTGTAGGCGGGTACCAGCGTTGTGCATTTGTAAGCTGAACGGTACGTCACTCCGAACCAGCGTTTCGCCATTAGTTAGGCGGAGTAACTTTTGCGCGCAGAGGTTAGTCGCAGGCACCGTAATGCAGCGCCCTACAGCACTCGTAGTAACGTCGATAGTTCGCGTCGCGTGCGGCGGAATCGACGTGCGGTGCGAAGCTCGCGGCTTGGGTCGCCTTGGAAATCGGTGCGTGGCGCGGTTTCGTCGGCGTACGCGGAAGCATCGGGACGTGGTCGCCATAGCGGGTTCGCAACGCGCGCTGCGGTCCAGTGTAGATAATTTCGACCACGCGGTCGATGAAATCCGCTCCCAAGATACATGGGACGGATAAACGCGGCATCACCAAAAAGGTTTGGAGGTCCGCTCGGGCACCTAGGAAAACGCTAAGTCGCAGCGACGCGTTTGGCGCGAGGCGTCGTCCGTTCGCGTCGATAATCGCGCAGCGCAGCGTCGGCGGCGTAGCGTGGCGCTTCCAATCGGCGCCTAATACGTGTTTTCGCGAATGAGGCTCGGGCCTGCGCCAGTATCAAGCACGGCGGTCACCGCGGTGGCCGTGCGTTGATTATACCCGACGCGGGTCTCGAGTTTGTAGTTCGCGGTAGGGGTCTGAAACAGGACCACTGTTTCGGGTGGTAACGGAGGCGGTTTTTCGCGCGGCGGTTGCGTCATCGCGCGTCGCGTGTCCGTTGAGTGAAGAGGAGTCGGCCCACCCGCTACGACTCCTCGTAGGAGTTTACCGGGTCTTCTACGAAGCGAACCGAGTGGGGCGTGAGCTGATCGCCGTCGTGCGCCTCGTTTTTCCGCGCTTGTTCGCTTTCGCGCTCGCATATGCGTTCGCGCACGTCGTCGTTCGTCGAAACCTCGAAAACCTGAACGTTGCGTTGCAGGTTCAGTTCCTCGGGCGTTAGGCGCGCATGGCTATGCATCTCGCGAATCGCGGCTTGCTGCTCGGGCGAGAGCAGTGGGCAGTTCACCATAGGGTGCCCAAATTTACTACATATCAGGCATCGGAATGCCGCCATGCGAGACGTGTCGGCCGTTTCCGTCTGTCTCACGATAGGCGGTGGGAAAGTCGCCCGCGGTATGTGCGCCGTGTACGGTCCCGCGCGTTCGCGTTCCCGGTCGTCGTTATGCGCAGCGCGTCGCGAGCGGTCGGCGGGCGAAGCGTCGCGCGAGCGTGGCGTGTGGTAATTCGACGAAGGGGTGCCAAGCGAGGTCGGACTTCGCATGGGGCTCGGAGTCGAGAACTTCCGTTCGCGCGGAGCGTGCGGTGTCGCGGCGGAGGTCGAGACGTTTGGCGATGAGAAGCCTGATGGCGGGGTATGCCCCACGGTCAGCGCTTGCATCGTTGGTGTCTCCTCCTCTTCCACGTAGAGCGCAGGCGTTCGTCGCAGTAGCGGTCGCACGCTCGCCGTCGGCGTCATCGCTCGGTGTGTGTCCCCATGGCTCTGCGCCATAGACACTAGCTCTCAAAAGGTGTATCGCCGCGGGTCACGAGACATCGCGTCCCGCACGAGGTGTTGCGCATAGGGGCGTAGACCATCGACGAAAATAGAAACAAGCGTTCGCTCGCTAAACGCATCGCCGCAGCGCAGCGCTCGTCGTCGTAATCGCGTAGCGAATTGTGTTTCGGTTTCCTTCGGGTCTTGCGTTTGTTGCGCCACGTCGCGGTATGCTTGCGCAACGTCGCCGTCGCGCGCGTAGGTTAGTAAGAGCCACTGAACGGCTTCCGCGTAGCACGTAATCGAATCGAAGCCCGCGCGCGCTCCTCGGAACGTTCGTCCCAGGTACGTTTGGAACGTGTCGCGCGCCTCTTCGGCCAGGAAATACTTGAGAATCGGAAGCGCTGCGCCTTCGGATACGCCGGTGTCGTCGCATGCGCTCTTGAAGTACTTCAGAAACGATAGTACCGCGATTCCATCGACGCCCGTGAAATTCTCTCCTTGCATTGAATGGCGCACCATTTTCGCGGTGTTAGCCAACTCGCTCGCGATTTCCCGATTAAACGCGCGGTCCGTATTTCGCAAGCGATACGTGCGGTACGAAAGCGCGCGCGTGAACAGTTCGTTCAACGGCTGGATCTCTACCAGCCCGGGGTGCGCGGGTCCGTCGTCGCTATTCGAACGCGGGTGATGTCGTATGACAGGTCCTGGCGCGCCAGTTCCAGCCATCCCTCGGGGTCCGCGTTGCGCGCGTAGTTCGTCGGAGTCGCGCGCGTTGCGGTTCGCGTTCGGTTTTCGCGCGTAGCGACGTTCGCGCGGTCGATATTGTGCTCCTCGCGGGAGTACCATCGTAGTGACGATTAGGTTGTGGACTTGCGCCCTCATCTGAGCCGTTATTCCACGCGATTGGCCCTTGATGGCGCGGTCCACCGCAGCTCGGACCTCTGCCTGGAGCATGCATTGGAACGTAGGGTCGTCCACTACTTGTCGGACCAAGCTCGGAAGCGTTGCGGACGGCGTAGCGTGCACGTCGGAAACGCGGAACTCGGCCTCGCGCTTCATTGCGGCGCCGTCGTCGGAGGTTTGCGCGTCGTCGTCGATACTCGCGAGCGCTTGCGTCGGTAACGGCGGCCACGGGGAAGCAGTAGGGTCGGGGATATGTGAAGCGACCAGTGCGTCGACTGCGTGCGTTTGCGACGCGACTGGCGGCGGTTCGGTCGGCGCGTTCGATCGCTCGCGCACGGAGGGATCCATCGGCGCGGTTGCGTTCGATCGTTGCCTAGGAAAAAGGGAAAAAGGGATGATGGGGAAGGAGAAAGGGGAATTCGGCGCGCGTCAAAATCGAGCGTCGGCGCGTCGAAAAATTGGCAAGTAAAAAGGGAAGAGCTTCCCGAAAATTGTCTGCGTATCGGGCGCGCGTAGTAGGAGTGACGGGGACGAATTCGCTCGCAGGAGGGCTTCTTCCTCGCTCGGAACGCGCGAAGACGGGTCTCCATCGTCCGCGAACCCAATATTTTCGGCACCGCCGAACCCGCGTTAGGGTTCCGAACTAGCGCGCGCACGCGCTGCGTCGTCGATCGCGTCGTTCCGCGCTGCGAATCGTCGTAGTAGAGATAGGGTAGTTATACAAACAAGAGAGGCTATAGCACCGCTTCCGGGATAGCGATACGCGCGCACGCGTCAATCACCCTCGCTGTCGCGCACGACGAACGGAGAAAAGGAAAATTAGAGTAAGCGATAGGTTTGGCGCCCTGTGTTTCCCCAAGCCGAGTTTCTGTTCTTCGCTGAGTTCGCACGTCGTTTCGCGCAATTCTAGGTCGAGAGACCAGTTGTAGGACCAGCCGGGATGGCGATCGCTAGGGGAGTTCTAGAATTGCTTGCCTTGTCAGGGCGTGGTGAACCGGATCGCGCAGTTGAACTTGCGTTTCGCGCGTCGCTCTGTCGAGGTGACGATCGGGTGGTACAACGGCGGAACGCGCAGGGGTCGATCGCAACACGGGATTCGCGGGCCGGCGCAAGCCGTGATCTCAGGGTGAGATCACCGAGTAAACTCGAGCTCAACACGATCCACGCAGGGGTCGTAAATCCCTGGACTAGCGGTATGCGACGCAACGAGCGGTCTCGCGGTGCGACGCATTTCGACGGTCGTTAAACGCGGCGCGCGCGCACGTACGTCGGCGATCGTGAGCAATCCGCATGCAACGTCGTAACGCAATCGGTCCTCGCGACGCGCTCAACGCTTAACTCGTAGCTGCGAAAGTGCTGACGGTTTATTGGTAGGGTGCGAAGCAGTGAGACCACTAATAGCTAACTTACTTGGGACAGGCTTTCCTTGTGCGGCCGGCCGGCGGCCGCACGCTCGCACGCAAAAAGGGAAATATTTGGGAAAAAGACTTTCGTCATAACAAAACCCAAAAAGGGAAAATAAAGGGAAATTCGCGGAAATCGCTACACGTGGCGCGGCTCGCAGTTTCGTGACAACGTTCGCGCGCACGCGCTCGCATCGACGCTCCGTGACACGTAATCAAACGCCACGCGTACGCTCGCTTACTAACTCACTCTGATGTATGCGGATTTAAACAAACGCGCGCGCGTTCGCATCGACGCTATCGACCAACTTCAAATGCACCACAAGCGTCAAAAGCTAGGAAAGTAAGAAAGGAAAGAAGTATACCGTACGCGAGGTACGAAGAAAGTCAGAACGGGTACGCCCAGAGCTCCAGGCCCTGTAAATCGACGAAGATTCGTGTGAGGTATCTGTCGACAGACGTTGAACACCAGAGCTCGGAGGAGCATAATCTCAACCAAATTATTTATATTCATTTCGGTGAACGAACAGAATGGCCCCCGGCATCGATGAGCCGACGGTCAGCTAACTAGCCAAGGAGCGGAAATTCTCGACCACTACGACTACCAGTCGTAGAAAAGGGAGGGCAGCCAGCGTGCCGCGAAGCTCCCCTCCCAGAACTCGCGCAAACGCGCGAAAGAAGACTGCTTCGGCAGTTTCAGCGGCGAGACCTCCAAAGTCGCCGCCCCCGGCGGAAAATGTCCACTCGCTGTCAAGCGTGGACTCAGGGATGGGCGCCAGGCCACTTACAATTCCTGTAGTCGCGCCTACCCCTAGAGGTGATGAATTATCGGTGGCTCAAGAGCCAACGCCTGCTGCAGCGAACAGCAGAAGCGAGGGGAAGAGAGTGCTTCGCGAGCCCTCTCTCCACATTGACCCGCTTTCCAGCCTCGGCTTGACCACATTGCCATCCACGGGACTGTTTTTGGACAGGCCCCCACGGATGCCAAGCACGGCCACTGCCCCTGCCAGTGCGGCTTTGAAGCAGCCGCCTGTCACGGAGGTTTCTCTGCAGGAGATCCGGGCTATCGCACGGGATGTAGCCCGTGAGATCGCTCGCGAGGAGGTGCGTATCGACCGCGCCATTCACCCGCAGGCAGCTTACGACGATATGCGCGTTTCGCTGATCTCCGAAATTGTTCCCATCGTGACCAGACAATTGGAGTCGGTCGTGACCGAACGCGTTTACAAGCGACTCAAGACGGCCCTCAGGCTCGAAATTACGCATCTCGTCCGGGACGCCGTGATGGAAATGCAGAACGCTGAGGCGCCGCTAACCCCGCTCTCTCCCCACCTTAGGGCGGGCAAACACGACGACGCCGCTCGACTGGTTCGAATGGAACCGATCGGTGGAGACCCACCGAATCATGACCCCCGCAGGGAAAATAGGGAACATGAAGAAGCCCGTCGCTGGGTGGACCTCATGCGTGAATCTTGCGCTCATGCCCCACACCGAGAACGCCCCCGTGCGGAAGAGTAACCAGATTCGTCTTACCCCGGACTTGTCGAAATCAGGCCGCTTAACGAGCGCTTCACAAAGGCCCTATCTTACCACACATACAGGTTGCCGAACCAAGACGACCGCTACGACGATGAAGTCGCCCAGCGGCTGTCCCCGACGGCAAGACAGCTCAGGCATGTCATAACCGTACCGCTCTTCACTGTTGAAGACCCAATCGCCGTTCTGGCGTTCTTGAAGAACTTCAAGTTCGCGTGTGATGAAACCGGCGTGGCTGAAGGAGCAGCCCTCCTGCTCATGAAATATTTAATGGCTGGGGAGGCTCGTGAAATGATTCTCTCTTACGTCGGCCGAGGCACGGGCTTCGCCGACACACGTCCGGGAATTGATATCATCAATTCCTATCCGGAAGCCGTCAACTGGTTGTTACTCGCGTACACGAAGGAGTCGGTACTCCAGCACGCGTACCATCAAGTCACGCAAATGCGCCAAGGCGTAGCAGAGACTGAAGACCAGTTTGCCTTCCGCCTCCGAAGGGAAGCGCTGAGGTGCGGTGACGCATTCCTCGAGCGCTCCCTCATGGCGATTTACATCGATGGATTATTGTCATATTCACAACACGTTGTGTGGGGTGATGTGTCCAAGAACCCCCGGATGACGTTTCAGGACGTTCGTATGCGCGCGCAGAGCCTTGGCGATACTGCTCGTGAAACGCAGCGCCAACACTCCCGCCTGCGCACTAATCCTCCGATACCTACGCAAAAACGGGTCACCACGCGTAGGGTGAATACGATATCCGTAGACGAAGGAACACTCGCGAGCGAACAAGGCAATAACGCCGTGTTGGCCGTGGCCTTCGGCGGGGAAAATACCCCGCCTCTTGATTCGGTCGATAAGACTCCCATGGGAGTTTCCGAAGGAGGGGTAGAGGCCGGCGCATCCGCCCGCACCCCTACTCAACGCCAGTTGGACTTCAATGGCTCCGATGGTGGTCGACGAGAAAGGACCGTGGACGACCCTTGGGTCAGCGACGGGAATACCCTAAGACCCCACACTCCCGAGTGCACACCAGCGCACGCACGCCGCCACGTTGCCTCGTATGCCGCAAGGTGGGTCATGTCATGACCCAATGCCGCTTACTCCCCCAGGAGGTCCGCGATAGCATCAAGGCCGCGCAGGCGCGCGAACCTTACGACCAGAACGAAAGGGATTTGCTACGCACCCTACTGGTTGACACAGAAGAAGCTGAACTCCCGCGGGAGTTGGACGAGCTATCGATAGGAGGGAGCTCTTCCTCCAGCGATATTGGCCCCACCCGGAAAACGGGATGGAGGAGGCGATGTAGGGGAACCGCCTCCGAACGCCTCGACATCCTGTGTGAAATTCGTTCATTCACCGCTTCCGGGCGTCGAACAAGTTGTTCAAGTCCAAAAGGCTACTAACCAACTTGCCCCTGTAGTGCAGAACCTTGTCCAAGGACAACCAGCCGGCTCAAGGGATGGGCCCGGTGACGTCTCTGTACTAACAGTCGGAACGCGCAACTACCAAGTTGACGCGTTGCTAGGATTGACCAAGGTCAATTTTAGTTATTTGGCCGCAGTGTTGAACACTGGGGCCAGCCTTAGTGTTATTCGAGAAAACGCGCTCCCCACTGGTTGGCGGCAGCGATATCCTCTCGGAAAACTTCCCGCAGGAACTCGAGTGCTTGAGGCAAACGGCCGTCGAATGTCACCAATTGCCGTGGCAATCCTACACCTCCAGGTTGGGAAATCGACGATTCGGCAACGCTTCATAGTTGTCGAACAACTCGCTGTCGCTTGCATCCTTGGATGTGATTTCATCAACGCTCATGTTGATGCCGTACTTCCGCCAAAACGGCTGTTTATCATGCGCCATACCCAGGAACGTATACCCATTGGGTGGCGGAAGTCTCTCAAGAGAGTACGAGGGCCTCAGTCGCCTGTGATACCGAGGCCGCGCAACCGCAACGTCCGCGTGGCTGCGAGCGTAACCCTCCCGCCGCGACGGACCACTCGAAACACTGATTTCGATATGAACAGAACGTACTTTCGAAACCAGAATTGAAATTTTTTATAATGATTGAATGGGAATGGAGATAGTTTTATATTGATTGAACTGGACAAAAGTTGATTGAACTATTCATGGAATTATCGGTGAGGCCTGTTTACTTCAGAACTGATGCCAAAGCAGACCTAATTTCTTTCTCTACTCCAGCTCTAGTCCGCTTGTTAGATAACGAAGGGAACTCTGTAACTACACTACGGTGTTGAAAAGGGGGCCTCAGACAGTACGGTGAGACAGTGATTTTTACTGTCTGAGACAGTAAAAATCACTATGCGGCAAATGAAAATTAAAGCCACAATTGGAGACAGTGATTTGCACTGTCCGGCAGACAGTACGGAACACTGTCTGCAGACAGTAAAAAAACTGTCTCACCGTACTGTCTGAGGCAGTGAATGGAGACAGTAAAAATTAATGATTTATTCAATAGTTGGATATGATGTAATTTACTGTACTGGGCAGTGTTGGCGGATAGTGTTTTGTATTGGCCAAGGCAACATGGCCGGATAGTGAAATACGCTGCCTGGGACAACAGATGAAACCAACACGGTGCACTGTCTCAGATAGTATGAGCGGACAGTGCGCGGCCCTGCTGCAGGCAGCACCTGGAGACAGTGATTTTCACTGTCCTGGGCAGTACCTGGAGACTGTGATTTTCACTGTCCTGGGCAGTACCTGGAGACAGTATTTTGTGCTGCCCTGGGCAGCACCTGTAGACAGTAATTTTCACTGCCCTGGGCAGCACTTGTAGACCGTACTTTGTGCTGCCCTGGGCAGCACCTGGAGACAGTATTTCGTGCTGCCCTGGGCAGCACCTGGAGACAGTAAAAGTAGTGTCCTGATATAGTAAAATTCGGTGTCTGGGAGTGGTGGATGAGATGGAGCGTCACGCTGTCGTGGGCATCTTTTTGGGGTAGAGGGAGGCAGTTCTAGCGCTATGAGGATGGGGAATGGACGGTATTTACGTGGGAATAGACACAATTGTACGGCTAGGAAGTTTTATTTCGTAGTGACTATGAGCTAGAGAGCGGTACAAGCGGTAGGATAGGTAGAAATCTAAGAGAGTGCAATATGGGAAGCTTCACTCTGGATTTGTTTATTTGCGAAGGCTACATTGAGAGTAAACAATCCCTATGTTAAAAATGCTACTACAACTAACACTATTCCGACGAGTAAAACTAAAAATACTAGAAAAGTCTACAAATCTATCAACTGATTGAGCTGCATGAATAATCTAGGAAATGAAGAGAAGAAGAAAAAATGATGTAGAGAAAGGAAACAAGTTAGTGACGTTGAATTGGAGAGGGAAATCGATGGTGATTAGGAGACTAACGTACCTTAACAAATACCATTGCATCCCAAATTGAGATATGTACTCACAGGCAGAAAAGAAAAGTAGTGGAGAAGTGGTAAGAGAGAAAGATAAATGAAAGTAGAAGTGGAACACTCACCGACTGGAAACCTGAGAATGAGAAAACAAATAGAAAACTGGGTTAGTGGCGTGAGTTTTGGAAACGTGCCATCATGGTTCATATCCGTCGGAGACAAAGCAACAACTTTGGACTTGGAAGCAGTATTGATGATCTACAACTTACGCTTTGGAAGCAGTTTAGATGATCTATACGGCTTCCACGGCCAAGGTTGTTGCTTTGTTTCCGACGGATATGAAGATGGAAACAGGGATTTCCAGAATCTGTTGTTTAAGTAGCACTCTGCGGGCGGAAATGACGTGTAGGAGAACAATAGAGGGATGAATTTGAAACGGAGCGGTGCGATGGGAGGCCCAGAAAAACGATACCTAGGGTGCGAATTACGCTTTGAAGCACATGACCTGGCAGAACAGGCGCAAAATTATTGTATCTTCTACCGCCTTCTCTAGTCTATAATTACGTCATCACTACAGAAATATAGGAAAAACACTAGCATATGGGGCCTAAAGAAAAGGGTGAGGCGAGGAGTAGGAAAAATGGCGCACTTTCCTGGACGAGGAGTCCGCGCTTCCAGTGATGATTTGGACGGTATATATCGATGACGTCATTGCATGCTCTGAGCACACTTGGCAGGCAGTCAAAGCGGGCCACGTGGATGTGGGCGGCTAGGAAACAGCAGTGTGGGAGAAATTTTATAATTTTCATGTTGCAAGCGAGCAGTGAATCTGCATTGCAATATATAAATTTATGCTAATTTAAGATATCACGCCGAGTACGATTCAACGAGAGATTGTGCTTTCAACTTGTAAATAGGGCCGAAAATGGTAGAGTATACGAGTAGGAAGTACGTGTATGAGAAAATCAGATTCAGTATTAGTGCCTAGAGCATCACTGCGAAATAAACGGCTGTTTTCCGGAAATGGATACATCTTGGCTGGGTTTGTGGCTAGGGGATGCGATACAAGATAGCAAAACGATGTTGAGTCCGGATGAAATAGCAATCAATGTGCATAAAGCAATGAGCATAGGGCAAAGCATTGTGGTGAACCAGTTCATTGGATCGAATGAAAGCCTGGAAAGGTTTCGTAACGGTTAAAAGTAGTAGTACTGTATTGAGATAGTAGTCATGTCATAGAAGTTTAGAGTTGTATTCTATGCAACAAAACTGAGCGAAGAAGAAAAGAACAAAAACATCAAGATGGCTCCGAGACGGACTCCTATTCGAAAGAAAACCACAAGTCGTAGGACAAAGGCGAGATTCGATTCACTCAATGTGGCCATTCCCAGTAAACAGCTTCCTGGGAAACTGCAGGGAGAAATCCGCAGCAGTGATGCAGCCTGCATGAACAAAGAAATCCCGAGAGGTAATGAGCTACGACGTGAGTGTACCACAGATGACCTATTGGAGTCCCCAATCCCTATGGGTGACACAATAGAAGGTTGTATTGATGTGTACAGCAACAACGATGAAGCTGGAAGTGACATCTACGTAGCATCGAGCACGCTAATGGAATCGGAAGAAGCAACCGGACGAGGTTCTGATTCCATTTCAACTGGAGGCCCGATAGACCCAAATGCTGGGGATGAAGCATGTGGTGATTTCAAGGCACTACTACGATGACCTGCAATGTATGGGGCTCTTCAGCTGAGTGGAACTCAAAGAATGACAAGAGCCCACTATGAAGGTACCCTGTTCGGAATGAATTTCCGCAGAGATCCAAGTGAGCATGTCCCGTCGGACTCTGTGATGCGACAGAAGATACTACCATTCTTGAGGAAACACTGCTATGCAAAGAGCTGTGACATCGAGTTTCCGATAGACCTTCGAAAGAGCGGAGCAAGAGCTGCACAGCATCGAGGTGCAGTAGGAACCCGTGGAACAACAGATGACAGAGACAATTGTGGAGGAATGGCGAAAGTTCGTATTGTACTGAATATTGCGTATTGCATTGAAGATTCGTTCATCGCAAAGTGCAGGAGGGGTGTTTTGAGCGACCCATTCGTTCGCACAGCAGTTGTTCCCATTGACAGCGATGGGAAAAAGGGTTTGAAGCACATTTATGTACCTGATGGAACAGCAATTCGAATCCGATGTCATCCAGGAGCTCGTCAGGTTGCCGTCATCGAAAGAGCAAAAGGGTTCAGGAAGAATGACAGAGATGGTGGGAAACCGAAGAGGAGAAGAGTGGCGGTTACGTCGTTGTGCGAACTTCATGCTAGGACCATAGTTACCTATGAGGCTCGACACGACGGTGAGCATGATGTGCATGTCGAAAAATATCTGCAGCCGCGAATGTCACATCCATTGGAATGGGAGAGGCAGCATGCTCTGCGAGCGATATCGCAATGTGTAATCGGAGCAGGAGCCAAGGGAAAAGGAACACGAGCTGGGGACGTGATAACCGTTCTATTACCAATTGGAATGGAAGAGGGTGATATTGTTCCACACGTCGTATTGGTGAACAGGTATTTCAAAGAGCAGGTCGGAGAAGCATCCACCATGTTACTTTGCTTTTCACCGGGCGCGAGCTTTGCTGAAGCCAGAAACCCGCCCGATAGACTAGGAAGCCCCAACTATGAAGAAATTCGTGTTTCAGGGGTGTTCTCGGATGGTTTCGGAGACCACAGGTCGCAATGGCACCTAGCGTCTCCGCGAGAAGATGCACCATGTTGGGGAAAGCTGGAGGATGGTCGAAACTACTTTGTTTACCGATTTCTCCTTTACACGGATGACTTTGAACCATTCACAAGCAGGAAGGGAAGTTTTGGTGGATGCTATATGTTACCTCTCAATCTACCGCCTCGGAAAAGGGGAAGCTACCAAGCGGTTCGAGTGATTGGTTTGCCACCTCCGGGAGTGTCCACAAATTGTGTATTGCGATATATCGTTCAAGATATAGTGCGAGGAAGCACAGAGGGTTTCCCAACGAAAAATGCAGAGGGAGAAGATGTTGTGGTATTTCTAGACCCAGTGGGGAGCATTGGAGACTATCCTGCAGTTTCATATACCCTGGATGTTCTTGGACACACATCAAACTCTCCGTTCCACATCTGCAGTTTCCGCAAATATGACCTGAGCAGTACTGGTGGCACGAAGAATGCATACACTTCGGTAGTGAACGGGCAAACATCGACGCATGCCAGGAGCAAGTATCGGAATGCATCGACACGTAAGGATGCCACAGAAACCCAGCTTCGCACTCTCGGACTGGCTGCAGAAGAAGGGCAAGATTTACCATTTCATGTCCTGAGCACTTCCTTGGAAGCAGTGCAGGAAGAAGTACCGAAGACGGAAAACGGAGTTTCAGTTGTCCCAGCAATTTTTGACCCGTACCGTTCCGCAGTGATAGCACCTGACCATCTATTGTCTGGACTGGCACAAGATGTACTGAACGCTTGTATTTCAGCTGCCAGCCCACGAATTCGAGAGGTAGCTGAATTGCAAATTCTGGGCGTTCTGAAGAAGTTCAGGATGGGAAGGCAGAACCGTTTATTTGGAACCAACAATCTGCTTTCCATGAACATGAGTGACATATTCAGTGTGCTGCTGATAGCACCTATGGCATTTGAAAACGCAGCTCGAATGATGGATGGGAAAGGGGAAGGTCATCGTGAAAAATTTGATGGGGCCGTCAAACTAGTAGTGATGTTTCAGAAGCTGGTTTCGTGTATTAGTTTCATGCCCGTATGGTGGAAAGACGGTCCACATGAAGTAGAGACGGCTGACGGAGAAGGTGGCAGGAATGAATACATTCTGGGAAGAACCGTAGACTACGTGGAGACGTTGAATGAGTATTGTCGGAAAGTGAAGGGAGCAGGAGCACATTTGGACAAGCCGAATGTTCATCGTCTCGTCGAGTTTTGTGTTCATACGCTTCCTGCTTACGGCTCTGTGAAGCACGTGCAGGAGCTTATATTCGAACGGATGCATCAGCCGCTGAAGAAAGGTGTGAGAATGTCCAATCACCAAAGCGAACAGCTTTCAGCGCTGGAATTAGTTCTTGCGGATGACTGGCAGACGAGAGTGGCCATTGTTTTGCGCGAAATCGGCATGGAGCCACAACATTGGTCCTCGTCCGAATGCTCTCAAATGGTCAACGTTCTTTCACAGGAGCTAGGGAGAGAAATAGATGTGGAAGACGAGGTAGTGAAAAACTGCTTCCAGGAACCGGTTCTCCAGCTTCTCTCCCAGCGTCGAGGAAAGATATTGTCGGCGGATGGTGAAATTGTGACGTGGAGAGGGCATGGAGGTATATCTATTGACGAGGTCAAGGAGTACATGAATGGAAAATGTGATATGGCAGAGGGTGCTGTAGGTGTTTTCAAACGGTTCTTTACCGAAAGGTACGGAAGCAGAACAAGCGGGTGTGGAAAGTATGCCGAATGGGTGAGAAGAGTTTCTAGAAGCACTACGACAGAGTGGGGAAGGAAAACAGTGCAGAGGTCTGGCTCTCTAGAATCAGGAGCTATCATCCATGCTGTTTGCCCAGAACAGAGGACATGTGAGGATGGTGCAACTTCACAAGCGATTCTGTACCCGGCGTCTCGTCTCAAATCAGAGATAATGCGGGGAACAATTAATTATGAACCGCGGTTTTTTATTGTTCTAGCGTTCTTTATCCTGAGGAACGAGAGTGCGAGAGATGGGCAAGGTACAGCTTATGGAGTTTGCCTGGGTTCGCAAAAAACTGATGAAGGAGTGTTCAAGGTCGAAGAGAGGCGACGAACAGTAATTGTGGAGGTGAATGAGGGAGTCACTGAGGTGTTTGCTTTGCACTATTGCAATGGGAGTGTATGCGAATATGATGAGAACATGAGGGAGGTAAGGCACGGACCCGGACTGGTGGAGGGTGGAGAGATATATGCACTGTGTAGGTGAGACGGATTTCCACCGAGGGCTGCATGATTTTTAGAGAAGAATAAAATGAATATCCAGATGCATCACATATGAATTGTACACTCTAGGGCGATGGTGGATTGTTGCGAAGTAGTGGGGAGAGGATCTGAGAGGATGGAGGGATGTATGCTTACAGCAAAGTCATCGTTACGATGACTTTGCTGTAAGAAAACGTTGCCATTACAGTGGCCAAGAATTTTTTACCTGGTAAAAAAATCGTGGCAGCTGTAATGATTTGCTTTCTTACAGCAAAGTCATCGTAACGATGACTTTGCTGTAAGGAACCGTTTCCTTGCAGCGGCCGAAGAATTTTATACCGGGTAAAAATCAGCAAGAATTTTTACCGGGTAAAAAATTGTGGCCGCTGTAATGATTTGCTGTAAGAAAACGTTTCATTACAGCGGCCACAGTTTTTTACCCGGTAAAGAAATCGTGGCTGCTGTAAGAAAACGTTTCATTTCAGCAAATTCATCGATAGTTAAGGTTAAGTAACCAACTTTAGGATGTCCAGAGGACCTGCTCGTTGTAAGGAATATTGATCAACTGACGAGGAGGAAGCATTTTGAATCGACTAGGGTAGGAAGGCAATGAGATTTGGTATGCAAGAAAACTGAATCGCAGTAGTGAATAGGTAGTTGAAAAGAATTCATATTGATGTTCATTGGTGTATTGTCCATTGGAGCACATTGAAAACCATTTATATGATCACCGTTTAAATATTCTATAAATCCTTTGCAGCCGAGTACGCCAATAGGAAGAAATTCAAGCAGTGGCCTGCACGGGAACCGTTTATTTGTGAGTAGCAAAAGTTAGTGTAGAAATGAAATTTTCAGACTTGTAGGAGAGGTGGATCGTAGTAAATGTATAAAACTCACGTAGAATCGATTGATAGGAATCAATGGTATGGAAGAAGAAGCGAGGTGGAGAGTGTGGATGAAATAGGATGTTGGAATATGAATGATAATTTACGTGGTGAGGTAAACGGGTTCGATTGCATTATATGCGCTAGAGGTACATACTATTAGGTGTAGATTGATGGAAAGGGCTAAACGCTTTGTGGAGGTATCAGGATCAGGTAGAGTCAGAGGTGCTGAGCGGGTGCAGCGTAAGGTTCATCAGGACTGAAGGTAGGTAGGGGATGTCTTGTCCGGACAGTATATGAGAGGAAACTGAGAGACGGGAAGCGCACTCGGAGGTACCACAATTGTGGATTTCATCGTCTACACAACATTTGAACAGAGAACCGATTGAACGAACTGAGATTGCAGGGATTACAATGGGAGGCAATAGTATCATGAATACTACAGCGGAGAAGAGCAATTCTCCTTCTGCTGAAGAGACAAGCATCACTATTGCTCAGTACAGCTCTTCTAAAGTGCAAGTTGATCCTCGCAAAGTGAAGTTTCCGACAGTGACCTCCCGTTTGGTGCGACCGGGTCGTCTAAACGAACTGGCCAGCATTTTCATGGATAGAGGTTTCTCTACCACTGGAACTATGATTACAGTCTGCAAAATGGAAGATAACGAAGGAGACGAGTTTTACTGCATCGATGGCTCTCATCGCATAGCTGCTCTGCAACTATGCCTGGAGAAGTACTCAGGAAAGCACAGGGATTCCTTGGAATTGGTTTGGGTACAACAGTTGATTGCGCCGAACGGGCGTCTAATTTTCGATGCGCCGGAGGTTCTGAAACTGTCTCTCGAAGCCAATATACAAACTCGCTATGTCGAAAGAAGTAAGCTATATTCTGCCGTCCGACAGGAACCGTTCGGAGAACTCGTATAGGCAGTACATCAACATTGCGAAGGGGTTCAATCGCACAGACAGCGTTGCTTTCGTGTACTGGAGCTCTATCCCTAGCGTTTACAATGCTTTGGATAGGAACAGAGAAATCGAGGATGCAAGAACCGAGGGAAGAGATCCGGACTTTTCTCGAATTGACTCTGCCGATATGTACGGGTACGTGCTCGATCTTGTCAATAACGCAATATTCCGCAATGGCACGGACGGACGCGGGAAGCGCGATAAGGAGTGGTTCCAGTGGTTTGTGCTCCAGATGACAGCGTCGTGGACAAGGATGAGGAGGAAGAGAGGACTTGTCAGAAATATCGGAAGCGGAAGTCCGTTCACGATGCGCACTTGGCTACTGGATCTGTTGGCCATCTATGATATGGCAGAGGTTGTCCGCAAGTGGTTGAACTCTGCAACGATGGAGGAATTCGTGCGAACGGATTTGGCAGCAGAAAACGCGAAGGAGGTCGGGGATAATGATCATCGCATTGGAGAGCGCATTGTATTCGTTCTTGTCGACTTTCATGACGACGTGGTAGACAGAAGCAGTCTGAGAACCAAGAACGGGATGTTTACAAACAGTTTTTACGACAAACTGGAATATGCTACCGGGACAAAGGCAATGCAGGAGACGAAAGCGGAGGAGGAGAGGGAACGGAATCGCATGACCCCCGGAGAAATAGAAAAAGCACTTGTTGCTGGCGCCAAAGCAGAAGAGGAAGAAGCACCTACTGCCGCAGAACAGGGAAATAATTCTACAGAGAAGGAAACGGTGGAAACTCCTGGTCCTGTTCAAGCAGAAGGAGTATCTGCCGAAGCCCAAGTAGAGCAGGAAGTTTCTGCTGTTGTGGAGGAAGAACAGGAAATTAATCCAAATGTGGTGGCAGAAGAAGTGATTCCTGCTGTCGCAACGAAAGCAATAGAAGAGGAACCTCTGAGCATCCCGAAAGAAGCAGAAGACCGTCCTGCCGCAGAAAAGAGGTAGGACAGGAACGTCCTGCTACGCGTCTTGCAGCAGCTGAGAAGAGGGAAGCAGAACGTCTTGCTGTTCTCCAAAAAGAACAGGAACGTCTTTCAGCTTCAAGGGCAGAGCGGGAAAGTCGTGCCAGGGATAATTCGCCGGGAAGGATTGTCAGAGAAGATCTTCCTCAGGGAAGGAAACAAAGCGGCGATACGCAAAGTCTGGATATCAACTTGGACAATAGTGGTCGCATGGACATAGACAGGACTGGAAAACAAGCTGGAGATGCGCAGAACCGCTCTGTGATATTGAAACTTCAAATCAGGACACCAGAAACTAACAGCACTAGCCCGGCCGAAGTGGACAAGGAGAATTCGGGAAGAAGCAGGAGCTCTGGTGGAAGCGGCGATGAAAACGAGTCCAGGTTTAAGAAGGGAAGAAACTAGCGCGAAGTTTTCTGAGCCCAATACGCCGGATGACAACATTGAGATTGGGCCTCCCCGGGAAAAGAAGAGTAGAGTCAATGCAAGAAAACGAACGACTGGAGAAGAAGCACCACTCTTCACTGACGAGCAAGAAAAATCCCTTCCAGACCGCACATTCGCAGAGGAGATACCTGAGAAGCTGCCTTTATGCGTTCCTTCCAACTCCAGAATGAAGTATTATATCACAGAAGAAGATATTGATACAATCCGGACGGAGATAATGGAAGCAGCTGCAGGCTACTCTACTTTGGTATGTCCCCTCGGTTCTTGTGAAAGCTAACAATACTTCAGCTACCAGAGAAGAATGATCGACGAGCTTGGTTACGTGGTGTTGCAAGAAATTTTCTCTTCTACTACAGTGGGAGCAGCTACGCACGAGTTATTCACACAGATGGCCAGCACATTCCAAGGTACTACAAGTGGCTCAAGTTCAAGTCAGAAGAACCCGTGGAAACCACTTCGACCGAAAGACAGCACTGGTGTATTCAAGACGGACCGGAAAAGCATCTGCGATGACCTTGAGCAAGAAAGCGCGTGGCAGTACAGGAACAAGCTGATTCTGGAGCTAGGTAAGGCGATTTGTGCGGAGAACCTGAAGATCGGGTTTGGAAGAGAAGAAGCGGTGGTTTTTCCAGAAACGGGTCTTCGTCTGATTTTGACCGCAGAAGGTAGTCAGGAGCAACTTATGCATACCGATGTTCCCGTCCGTGAGGGAACTGGAACTGGTCCTCTCAACTCGCCATCATATTTCATGATGGCTGCTGGTGCGGATGGGTTCATCATTCGTATCGCCAAGTTCAGCCATGTGTGCCTAAGTCATCCAGCGAAAGACAAGTACCGCGTGCCAGTGACGAACGTGCGCATCCCACCGTATTCCCTGCTTGTATGCCGAACGGACGTGTATCACGGAGGAATGGGATTCGCGGAGGGTCGTTCTTCGGTGAGGTACCAGCATCCTATCCGGTCCCATCTATCACTGCGAACTTCCAGGGAGAAGTTGCTACAGCTTCCCTTCAATGTCAACTACTGGGAGCGTTTAGATATCTGATGAAATTAGTTCTTAATAGCATTCTATGGCAGGCATCAAGGCCGCCTTCAAGTAAACGATGAAAGTTAGGCTAGTACATGACGTTTGCGTATGTAGACGGGTCAGAGATATACAATACTCAATTTAATATGAGAAGGGGAGGAAACTATGGCGGGCACTACTAGAATAGAACAAGGTAATATCGCAGTCGTCTTTGGTTGCAACATTGAGGTGAGGAAGGCTTACAGATGATGCAGTTTCGCTGGGGTGCTGACAGCAAAGTCATCGTTACGATGACTTTGCTGTAAGAAATCAAATCATTACAGCGGCCACAATTTTTTACCGGGTAAAAAATTCTTGCTGATTTTTTTACCCTGTAAAATTTTCTCACCACTGTAATCAAACCTTTCCTTACAGCAAAGTCATCGTAACGATGACTTTGCTGTAAGCATCCCGGGTAAACGGCTTCGGCTGTAAGCGGTTGGGAGTTTCGTCGGTCTCCCACCCTGGGAAGGGTGAGAAGGGAAGTGTGGAGCCGGGAACATCGTACAACGATGGTTTGGACGGCTGTTGACGGCCCTAGGGAGCACTCTGCGTCGTGCAAGCCTGGTTTGCGCTGGCTGCACTACCTGGTATTGAACGGTTCTGTGCGTAAAGTTTACTCATGAAGGAGGTAGGGTGTTGTGTACCACACCAACCATAGTTACTAACATTTGCAGTGTACTCTAGTGATGTAATTATTATTCTAGTTTCTAACTATAAAATAATATTAAGTAAGTCAGATGTGCACAGAGCATGCTCTAAGCCTAGCACAGTAGAGAAAGATGGAAGAAAGATTGAAGGGTAGGCATGCAGAAGTATGAAGGCAGCAGTATGTGTAGACTATGGCAGTGGTAAGAAAATATTTCATGCACCAAAGGGGCGGGCAGAGTGACTGTAGAGACGTGGTGTGTAGGGGGAAGGTAGGTGGAGATAATGAAGGAGGACAACAGAAATGAGAGCGAGGGTTGAGACCAACGGCTTACAGATGGAGCAGTTTACCAGGGATGCTTACAGCAAAGTCATCGTTACGATGACTTTGCTGTCAGGAAACAAAACATTACAGTAGCCATGATTTCTTTACCCGGTAAAAAAATTCCTGGCCTCTGTAATGAAACCTTTCCTTACAGCAAAGTCATCGTAACGATGGCTTGCTGTAAGGATCCTTGGTAAACTGCCTGAGCTGTAATTGTCGTACAACGAAAAGTGATGTGGAAGGTTCGGATTGTCAACCGCTGAATATCATTACCAGGGTGTATACTAATAGGAATATGTCAGTTATCTGAGTTTGCGTTTACTCGCCTATCTTACTCAGCTTACGCAGCAAAACAGCTTGTCGTTCAGATCTTCTTCTCTCTTTCTCAATCTTTCACTCTTCTTTCCTCATTTATTCATCAAAGCAATGGCTCAACAATCCCCCAACGCGTTTCGACCGCCAGGTGCGCTCTGCCAGCCGCCGTGACAACGATTCTCCCACTCCTTCTCCCACTCCTTCTCCTTCTCTGGCCCCCCTGTCCCCATGGACGTTTGCGAAGCTGCTGCAGCGCTGACCCAGCTCAGCCCAGCACCTAAGCCCGTCCCCTCCCCCCCTTCGGCTTCCGATCCTGCGGTTGTCCGACAATCGACGCTGGCGTTCCCGCAACTCCGCTTCCGGCTCAATCTGCCGAAGCGGCGCCAGCCGTCGAGGGATCTGGTGCTCCTCTGCCTAGCTCGCCTGCTCCGGACATGATCATCGCGTCCGGCAGCGACTTGGCAGAGGATGCGGAGAAGGTCGATGATCACAACGCTCGTGACATCGTACCGAACAAGCCTCTCCGCAGCACCAGGCTGGCCTACCCTGGCACAGTGCCCATCCCGGTGGATGTGGACTACGACATAAGTCCGGAGAGCTGCCGAAACATTCCAGTCTTCATTTCCCCTCTGGATGTTTCTCCTCCGGCAGTCGTGTCCAGGGTGGTCAGGCCGCATCGCGTTGATGAGTTGAAGAAAACGTTTCTCACTCAGGGATTTTCCGTGATTGCTTCACGCGTGTCCGTCTGCGAGGTGATTGATTCCAATGCCAAAGTCCGACTGCAATACGTCGATGGATCTCACCGAGTGACCGCGTTGAAGGCCATTCTCGAGTCGGCTGGACCTGCTCCTGCGAAGGACAGTCCAGAGTGGGAGGAGTTTGTCAGTTCAGACATTACCGTCGATTTGGAACCATTCCAGTCGACTTTCTCCTCCCACCGACTCGGCTTGGCCGGGATGTCTTCTGCTCCGAAGAAGTACTCCCGCTCACGGCTGATGAACTTCCACACCCACAATGTCAGCGAGGTAACAGTTGCTGACAATGTGTGCTCTGTGATGGAGAGTCATCAATATCCACGCCTGGGAAAGAAGAAGATCGAGCCGACCGTTCAATACATCAAAGAACGGAAAGCGCTGAGCTGATTCGTCCGAGCAGCTCATGCGCTACGTCTCGATCGCCCGAAGTTCAAGACCATTGAAAGCCCTGCTTTCAAATACTGGTCGAGCATCCCGAATAGGCCGGAGTTCGTGCAGTTTCTCTTCCACAGAGGATCTGGCTGGATGTACGGTGAATTTGTTTTTCAATGGGTCGTTCAGGAGTGCGCCGCACGTCCAAAAGTGTTTTATTCCTTGAGATGACGGCGCGCTACACTTGTAGCTGTCGGTCGGCCGGGCTGAAACCGTACTCGGTTGGTACCATTGGGCAGGAATGGATTGTGGTTTGTTGGAAATCTTCGGGTACGTGAAGGAGGTGGCCGAGTATTGGAACGTTCGGATGTGTTGAGTGATGCTGGATGCGTCAATTCCCAGCCGGGGTGACCCGAGCAAGAGCTTCGACATTCGCTCACGCGTTGTCGAAGTTCCTGCTCAGATGGTCCCCAGAAGGGGTGCTGGGCAGACTTCCGTCCCAAGGAAGGCCCCCTCCCCCGATGGTTACAGTTACGAAAACATTTTTCCCCGTAAGAAGTCTGTCTTCGGGAAGGACGCCAGGAAAATGCTCCTGCGCGTCACTGGGTACCGCGACATGCAAATGCGGAAAACGCTTTCACGCGAGGTACCCAGGACATCCCACATGCTGCGCTCCCAGCCACATGTGGTGATGATGCCCCATCCCTTCCTCTTCCAATTTCCTCCCCATCCCCTTCATCCTCCATTCCTTTGCCCCCACCACCTCAACTGGAATCTTCCAGCAATTCCGAGGTTGCCCCTGTTCCTGTCTCTCCTCTGCCGTGTCGGCATCCTCCCCTGCGGTGACCCCGGTCAAGCCGACTGCGCGTGGTCCCCAGGATGGCAGCGAACGCTCTGTCCAGTTTCCCACGCTGGGACTGGTACCCTAACCGTCCTGTCCAAGCCGCCGCCAGGAGCAGGTCTCACCGGCTTCGCAGCCTGAGCCTGCGACTCCGGCTGCCGAGCAGCACCCTGCTGCTTGGCCCCCGCTGTCGAAGCTTCCCGTTTTGCATCTGCTAGCAGTTCGGGAAGCTCCAGCGATGAAATTTCGTCCTTCACCATCCGGTGGGGTTGGACAGAAGACGGTTGCGAGGATTTCGACGGAGGGCCTACTCCCGAGAATGTGGTCGAGGACAGGTCGGGTGGACAGGGAGGTAGCAGTGCGAAGGACGGTGCAGATCCTGACGAAGATGTTATTGAGGTCAGTGATTCTGCACCGCCTGGAGTGGAAACTTCTGGGAGGAAAGTGATGCCCAGAAGGAGTACCCGCCTGCAAGCGAGTCGTTCCGGTCGGGTGGAACGGCGGGTGTTGCTGTGGAGGTCGTCGAGCTGGGAGCGCCCCCGAGGATGCGGGTGAAAAACTCCATCCTCGGGAAGCGTAATTGGACGCCGCTTCTGCGACGCCCGAGCCTTCTACAAAAGAGAAGGCTCGGTGAGACTTCTTCGAAGTCGTCGTCAAAGAAATCCAAGTCGGCTTCCCTAGGTCGTTCTGGAGCCGGTTCTCCAGTTCGACGACGCCAGGAGAATCCCATTCCCGACAGTATCGTCGATGAGGAATTTGGCCGCCGTCTCTCCCCAGCGCAATTGCATCTGGCAGCCGGATGAAGTACTATAGGGAAAGTACGACGGTGGAGACGGTTCGGGCGGAAATGAGGGCGGCAGCATTCCAGGCAGCTGCATCGCCGGGTTGCTGAGGATACGGTGGTGGACAGGTACTTTGCGGTGAAGAAGGTATT
>JALQPE010002678.1:0-16093 GCA_030407315.1 Asparagopsis taxiformis
AACATCGTACAACGATGGTTTGGACGGCTGTTGACGGCCCTAGGGAGCACTCTGCGTCGTGCAAGCCTGGTTTGCGCTGGCTGCACTACCTGGTATTGAACGGTTCTGTGCGTAAAGTTTACTCATGAAGGAGGTAGGGTGTTGTGTACCACACCAACCATAGTTACTAACATTTGCAGTGTACTCTAGTGATGTAATTATTATTCTAGTTTCTAACTATAAAATAATATTAAGTAAGTCAGATGTGCACAGAGCATGCTCTAAGCCTAGCACAGTAGAGAAAGATGGAAGAAAGATTGAAGGGTAGGCATGCAGAAGTATGAAGGCAGCAGTATGTGTAGACTATGGCAGTGGTAAGAAAATATTTCATGCACCAAAGGGGCGGGCAGAGTGACTGTAGAGACGTGGTGTGTAGGGGGAAGGTAGGTGGAGATAATGAAGGAGGACAACAGAAATGAGAGCGAGGGTTGAGACCAACGGCTTACAGATGGAGCAGTTTACCAGGGATGCTTACAGCAAAGTCATCGTTACGATGACTTTGCTGTCAGGAAACAAAACATTACAGTAGCCATGATTTCTTTACCCGGTAAAAAAATTCCTGGCCTCTGTAATGAAACCTTTCCTTACAGCAAAGTCATCGTAACGATGGCTTTGCTGTAAGGATCCTTGGTAAACTGCCTGAGCTGTAATTGTCGTACAACGAAAAGTGATGTGGAAGGTTCGGATTGGTCAACCGCTGAATATCATTACCAGGGTGTATACTAATAGGAATATGTCAGTTATCTGAGTTTCGCCTATCTTACTCAGCTTACGCAGCAAAACAGCTTGTCGTTCAGATCTTCTTCTCTCTTTCTCAATCTTTCACTCTTCTTTCCTCATTTATTCATCAAAGCAATGGCTCAACAATCTTCCAACGCTTTCGACCGCCAGGTGCGCTCTGCCAGCCGCCGTGACAACGATTCTCCCACTCCTTCTCCCACTCCTTCTCCTTCTCTGGCCCCCCCTGTCCCCATGGACGTTTGCGAAGCTGCTGCAGCGCTGACCCAGCTCAGCCCAGCACCTAAGCCCGTCCCCTCCCCCCCTTCGGCTTCCGATCCTGCGGTTGTCCCGACAATCGACGCTGGCGTTCCCGCAACTCCGCTTCCGGCTCAATCTGCCGAAGCGGCGCCAGCCGTCGAGGGATCTGGTGCTCCTCTGCCTAGCTCGCCTGCTCCGGACATGATCATCGCGTCCGGCAGCGACTTGGCAGAGGATGCGGAGAAGGTCGATGATCACAACGCTCGTGACATCGTACCGAACAAGCCTCTCCGCAGCACCAGGCTGGCCTACCCTGGCACAGTGCCCATCCCGTGGATGTGGACTACGACATAAGTCCGGAGAGCTGCCGAAACATTCCAGTCTTCATTTCCCCTCTGGATGTTTCTCCTCCGGCAGTCGTGTCCAGGGTGGTCAGGCCGCATCGCGTTGATGAGTTGAAGAAAACGTTTCTCACTCAGGGATTTTCCGTGATTGCTTCACGCGTGTCCGTCTGCGAGGTGATTGATTCCAATGCCAAAGTCCGACTGCAATACGTCGATGGATCTCACCGAGTGACCGCGTTGAAGGCCATTCTCGAGTCGGCTGGACCTGCTCCTGCGAAGGACAGTCCAGAGTGGGAGGAGTTTGTCAGTTCAGACATTTACCGTCGATTTGGAACCATTCCAGTCGACTTTCTCCTCCCACCGACTCGGCTTGGCCGGGATGTCTTCTGCTCCGAAGAAGTACTCCCGCTTTCACGGCTGATGAATTTCCACACCCACAATGTCAGCGAGGTAACAGTTGCTGACAATGTGTGCTCTGTGATGGAGTTCATCAATATCCACCGCCTGGGAAAGAAGAAGATCGAGCCGACCGTTCAATACATCAAAGAACGGAAAGCGCTGAGCTGAATTCGTCCGAGACAGCTCATGCGCTACGTCTCGATCGCCCGAAGTTTCAAGACCATTGAAAGCCCTGCTTTCAAATACTGGTCGAGCATCCCGAATAGGCCGGAGTTCGTGCAGTTCTCTTCCACAGAGGATCTGGCTGGATGTACGGTGAATTTGTTTTTCAATGGGTCGTTCAGGAGTGCGCCGCACGTCCAAAAGCGTTTTATCCTTGAGATGACGGCGCGCTACACTTGTAGCTGTCGGTCGGCCGGGCTGAAACCGTACTCGGTTGGTACCATTGGGCAGGAATGGATTGCTGGTTTGTTGGAAATCTTCGGGTACGTGAAGGAGGTGGCCGAGTATTGGAACGTTTCGGATGTGTTGAGGATGCTGGATGCGTCAATTCCCAGCCGGGGTGACCCGAGCAAGAGCTTCGACATTCGCTCACGCGTTGTCGAAGTTCCTGCTCAGATGGTCCCCAGAAGGGGTGCTGGGCAGACTTCCGTCCCAAGGAAGGCCCCTCCCCCGATGGTTACAGTTACGAACACATTTTTCCCCGTAAGAAGTCTGTCTTCGGGAAGGACGCCAGGAAAATGCTCCTGCGCGTCACTGGGTACCGCGACATGCAAATGCGGAAACGCTTTCACGCGATGTACCCAGACATCCCACATGCTGCGCTCCCAGCCACATGTGGTGATGATGCCCCCATCCCTTCCTCTTCCAATTCCTTCCCCATCCCTTCATCCTCCATTCCTTTGCCCCCACCACCTCAACTGGAATCTTCCAGCAATTCCGAGGTTGCCCCTGTTCCTGTCTCTACCTCTGCCGTGTCGGCATCCTCCCCTGCGGTGACCCCGGTCAAGCCGACTGCGCGTGGTCCCCAGGATGGCAGCGAACGCTCTGGTCCAGTTTCCCACGCTGGGACTGGTACCCTAACCGTCCTGTCCAAGCCGCGCAGGAGCAGGTCTCACCGGCTTCGCAGCCTGAGCCTGCGACTCCGGCTGCCGAGCAGCACCCTGCTGCTCCGGCCCCCGCTGTCGAAGCTTCCCGTTTTGCATCTGCTAGCAGTTCGGGAAGCTCCAGCGATGAAATTTTCGTCCCTTCACCATCCGGTGGGGTTGGACAGAAGACGGTTGCGAGGATTTCGACGGAGGGCCCTACTCCCGAGAATGTGGTCGAGGACAGGTCGGGTGGACAGGGAGGTAGCAGTGCGAAGGACGGTGCAGATCCTGACGAAGATGTTATTGAGGTCAGTGATTCTGCACCGCCTGGAGTGGAAACTTCTGGGAGGAAAGTGATGCCCAGAAGGAGTACCCGCCTGCAAGCGAGTCGTTCCGGTCGTGGTGGAACGGCGGGTGGTGCTGTGGAGGTCGTCGAGCTGGAGAGCGCCCCCGAGGATGCGGGTGAAAACTCCATCCTCGGGAAGCGTAACTTGGAAGCCGCTTCTGCGACGCCCGAGCCTTCTACCAAAAAGAGAAGGCTCGGTGAGACTTCTTCGAAGTCGTCGTCAAAGAAATCCAAGTCGGCTTCCCTAGGTCGTTCTCGGGAGCCGGTTCTCCAGTTCGACGACGCCCAGGAGAATCCCATTCCCGACAGTATCGTCGATGAGAATTTGGCCGCCGTTCTCCCCAGCGCAATTGCATCTGGCAGCCGGATGAAGTACTATATGGAAAGTACGACGGTGGAGACGGTTCGGGCGGAAATGAGGGAGGCAGCATTCCAGGCAGCTGCATCGCCGGGTGCTGAGGATACGGTGGTGGACAGGTACTTTGCGGTGAAGAAGGTATTGTTGGAAAACTTGGGGGTTATTGTTATGGAAGGCCTGTTGGCATCGTCCACGGCTGGTAATGCGACGCATGAGTTGTTCGGTCACTTCGCTAGGCAGTTCCCGCTGGTTGAGGAGGTTGAAAAACCACAGAAACCCTCCCAGCAGTCTGATTCTAACGATGAAGACAGGGAGCCACAGGACGAGCCGCCAGCTTTCGCAAAGCCCGGCTTCGATCCTTCGCCGTGGCAGTTCATCTACAACGTGGGTGATGCGAAGGACCGCATCGATGGTGGTCGTGGGCGCCTCACTCTGCCGCGGCGTGAGTTGTGCGACAAGTTGGAGGAGGAAAATTTGGATATGTATAAGAACAAATTGGTGGCAGAGCTTGCTCTTGGTGTTTGTGCGGAGTTTCTCAAGCTGGGAATGGAGGGTGAGGATCCTGTCTTCTTCCCGAAGACAGGATTGCGGCTGCTTCTTACAGCAGATGGGGCTGCGGACCAGGATGGGCACACGGACTTCAAGGTAACGACGAATAGTGTTGGAAGTCCTACCAAGTCTCCATCATATTTCATGATGTCGAGCGGAGCCAATGGGTTCTTTATAGTAGCTGCCCCTTATAGTCATGTATGCCTGGTCAATCCGGACGCCGATATGTGGAAGGTTCCCCCTCTCACCCTTTGGGTGCCACCCTATTCCGTATTGGTTGGTCGCGGTGACCTTTACCATTACGGGGTCGGCTTCAAGCGCGGAGATATTCCTGCGGGCGAAAAGCTAGTCTATGGCCTGCCCACGCGCGGCCACATCTACTTGAAGACGGAGAAGGACGTCCTCACGGACCACATCCACACCGTCGAATATTACAAGTACGATAGGAGCAATAGATAGCATACCAGAAGTATTAAAACCTATACTACTGTTCCCTGCTATAAAGTTATGTCTTTCTCATCTCAACATTGTTCGTCTGTGTTCTCGGAAATGGACGCGGACGTCCACAACCTCTAGTACACCTAGTATTACTAGGCGGACGTCCATGTTCTCCAGTATTTTTGGATGCCCGCCTAGAACCGGACGTCCATGCGGTCTAGTACGTCTAGTATTACTAGGACGACATTCATTGTTTCTAGTACCACGGATGTCCCCCTCGGGATGGACTTCCGCCATGTCTATGTCAACCTAGGACGGGCGCCGGTTCAGAAATTCAAAAATTTCGACCCCAGAAATTTCTGCCGCCTTGCTCGACATGGATGTCCGCATCCATCACGGCGACCACTCTATTTTTCCTTGTCGGTCGACTCCAATTTCGTCTTTAATTTTTTCATCCTCTCGCTCACACCCCCTTCCATTTGGTGCTCACCTCCCCCGTACTGTACCTCAAACACCCCCAATACCACTCTAGAACGCATTTTCAGCTACCTATCTCCGCTTCCACGGTGCACACCTCCATTCCATACCTACTTTTCTGCTCTACCGTACAGATTTCTTATAACCAGTCCTCATACTACCTCAGAATAGGGAAAAACATCCCCTATCCCCTCGACCATGCTCTCCCCCATCACCTTTGCAACGTATTGTTCTTCAATACCCTCTCTCCTCTACCTTCAACCCCTCTCCTTCGCCCTCTCCACAAACTTCCCCTGCAGCTTACTCTTCGACCTGCTCCACCCCTCCCTCCCTCACCTGCTACATGACCCCACGCCATCCGCATCTTCGATACCGTATACACCACCACCACCACCGGCCCACGCTCCCGCTCCCCCGCCGTCTCCCCAGAAACCTCCCCGCTCTGAACCACATATCACCCCCCACTTCGCACCCATCCTCCCACTCTCCTCCCTCCCCAAATACAATAACCCTCTTCTTCCCCATCACATCCCCACTCACCACAGCCAGAACAGACGCCACCCCCCTTCCCACCTCTTTCTCCTCACTTTCCTAAAACCCCCTCCTCTCGGGGCCTTCAACCGCACCCTCCTACGGTCCCACCTAAACACCTCCTCCGCCCTCACTACCCCAACACCCCGCAGCGTCTCCCCAATCCCCATAATATGCTTGTCGGCACTCCTCTCCGAATCACACTCCAATCTAAACCCGCACTCCGTACATTTCCACTTCCCCCTGTACCATCCCATCCCAAGATTCCATCCACCCCCCACAGAACACATCCTCATACCACAGAAGAATTTTCTTCCTCATACCTCATCCTTAAAACCTCCATCTCTTCCATGTAAATTTCGATGTAAATATTTTCTCCACTATGCAAACTCATACATGTATGAGCGTATGCATTTCCGCTTCGTCAACCCTGAATATTTGTATTCATGTATTCATAAAATGGAGCCACCCACATCCCTATCCCGTTCTGTAAGCTTTACAAACCACCAGACGCATACTCCACAACTATACAACAAACACTACTCGCTATTTCAGACGACGCGGTACACAAGTAGCGTAGTCTCAACCTTCCGTGACGCCTTCCCTGATGCGTACAAGTGCGAAACACGTCTAGACGTATATCACAAGTGAGCGCGGGAATTTTCGGCACAGGAGATGCTGGGCCACCAAATTGATTTTTCGGAAATTTTAGAATTTCTGGGCTGGCGAGCAATGCAATCGAGCTGGACATCCACCGGACGTCCATTTCAGGTTGATCGTGAGAGAGTAGGGCGGGACCATGATGAAACAAGGACCAAGACCTGTCCCTGACGTGTTGAGCCTGAAATCGACCCTTCGTAAGACGCGATTTTGGCTTACAGTTAGTGCTTACAGAAGCCAGTGATGACCCCGGTCGGGGCAGCAGCCGGTTCCTGGGGCCGTTGTGGCCAAATTAGACACCTTGATTTGAATTGAAATTTGGGCTATTCTCAAAAACATGCACATGTGAACATGTTTTTGAGATGGGGGTCTGCCGTACGGCACAATCGACCCGCCCAAATCGATGATTTTTCACAATTTTTTTCTGCCCGAAATTTTAGAATTTCTGGGCTGGCCAGCAATGCAATCGAGCTGGACATCCACAGGACGTCCATTTCAGGTTGGTCGTGTGCTGCCCACATCCATGCATTGCAGCAACTAAGCAGGCGGGCTCACTACTCATACAAAGTGCACGGAATATGAGTAACGTGATGTGTGAGTGTTGTTTGTCGTGAGGATGTAAGGTGGGACCATGATGAAACAGGGAAAAAGATGTCTCCCTAGCATAACTTGGGCTTGAAGCCTGGAATCGATCCTTCGTGAGATGTGGCTTTGCTTACAGTTGGTGCTTACAGAAGCCAGTGATGGCCCCGCTCGGGGCGTCGGATGGCTTCTTCTGGGGCCGTTGTGGCCAGATTAGACACCTTGATTTGAATTGAATTTTGAGCCATTCTCAAAAACATGCACATGTGAACATGTTTTTGAGATGGGGGTGTGCCGTACGGCACTTTCGACCGCCCAAATCGATATAATTTTGCAATTTTTTTCTGACTGAAATTTTAGAATTTCTGGGCTCGCCAGCAATGCAATTGAGCTGGACATTCACCGGACGTCCATTTCAGGTTGGTTGAGTATTGCACATGGATACAGTTTTGCAGCTATTTCTCAGCCCAACATTTTAGAATTTCAGGGCTGACCAGCAATGTAACCGAGCCGGACTTCCACTGGACGTCCATTTCAAGTTAGGCTAGTGCTGCATATTTGCTCGCATCGCAGCAACTAAGCAAGTGTTGACAGCACCGAGATGCCATGCAGACAAGGGGGAATCGGCTGCAAACGGCTTCCCTGGTCGGCGGCTGGATGTCTGGATGTGAATGGCTGCAAGCATGGAAATCTTGCTACCGCACAGCGCATACACACTGCAGCAGCACATCACTGACGCATGCGAAAGTTGGGTGCTGCAGTGCGTGGTTGTTTGTGTGTTTGTGTGTTTGTGTGTGTATGACGAACCTTGTGGTATCCCTAGGCGTGCACTGGTTCAAAAAGTTTGGACTGCCCCATCGGTCGTACTTTGGCGCATTTACATGCATCGGAGAACGACCAAGGAGGTAGAGCAGCAATCGCTGTTGGCTGAGCGTCCAAACTGGAGGGCTTGGGGCAATGGTTCTATAGCAGTCATTTATAGGACGCCCACCGTTGATGACTGAGATCCACGGTGGGTTTAGTATTCATGGTGTTGTCCTGCATTGGCGGACGTCGAAGACGAGTACTTCCAGTGAGCGTCCAAGGTGAACAGCTCAGCAGAGGATTATGATGTGGATGTGAAGGCATGGATGAGGCCAGCAGGAACGTTTCTGCAAGATGGGCGTGAGTGGGTAAGTGAGCGGGGAGGGGCCGCTCGGGGCGCTTGGTAGCTTCTGGGGCCGTTGTGGCCAAATTAGAATCAAGCCTATGTCCGGCGGACGTCCTGAATTGCTTTATTTTTTGGGCTATTCTCAAAAACATGCACATGTGAACATGTTTTTGAGATGGGGGTGTGCCGTACGGCACTTTCGACCGCCCAAATCGATGTATTTTTGCATTTTTTTTCTGACTGAAATTTTAGAATTTCTGGGCTCGCCAGCAATGCAATTGCGCTGGTCATTCACCGGACGTCTATATGCGCTCAAGCGATTGCTGTCTGCTTCAAATACCTGAGACATTATTGCCCCACACGACATAAAGTCCCCCAACATGCGACGCCCATCAAACATAAACATTTTCATGCTCTTACTACATTCTAGTCGCACACATACATCCATCTTCAAACAAAAAATGTCATTTAAACACCACCAGTCCCGCTTCATCGTACGCCAATACCGCCCAGTCACCCAGCAGACAAGCTAGCCGTGCAGAAAATAAGCACTGCCATCTACGACGGAAACGACTGGATCTCATCATCGCTCTCAGCATTTCCAACAAGCCCAACATGTTTCCCCTACGTCACCCTGCGAAACGATACCATTGTATACTTCTGCATTCTCCGTCAATTGCATTCATTCAATCTGCGCAATGAATTCTTCAATCTCGAAGCCGGCCGGGTTTTCTGCCCATCCTGCAATAAGGGCATTGGAGAAAGTTCTCTAGCAATGGCCACTAAAGCCTTGATGCAACTACACGGTGCTGATTGCTTCTATCGCTTCCTCAAATCTGTCGACATTTACAAGATACCATCCATCCGACACATTTCCAAACTAAACTAGACTGTTCATTGACAAACTCGTGTGTAGCCCCATTTAGACCACTCACCACTGGTATCTGCTGAGTCACCGCGCACTGCCCTGGTGCTCCCTCCTGAATTCGCTTGGGCTGTCTCAATACATTCCGTACTATGCCTATGAAGCAGTCCCGTTATGGATCAGCGTTCTGCGTGTTCAGCACATCATCCCCACGTTACCAGAGCTGCAATTTCTCAGCGGTACGGGTATCATCAATCCTTAGCACAGATGTGATACAGCAGCCGATGCAGGTCAATTTCTAGACTCGTAATTTTGCACTCAAGAAGGGAGATCGGTATGGAAATTGTCCAGGCATAACAAACCGCCTGTCCTGCTCTCCTGCAGAGCAAGCTCCATCGATCCAGTCGATCAGGAACCTGACGACATGTAGTCGGCGTTCGTTCCGGACGCGGAAAGGGCAAATTTTTGTGTGGCGTTTGCAGATTCAGTCGCAACGGGAAGCGATGAAACTTTCCGCATGGCGTTTGACTGCGGTTTATCTGAGACAGACATCGAGCGATCGGTGTTTCTGTCCAGATGAAGCTGGAGATCAATGCCGTATTTGAGCTGATAATTGGAGCAAAGATTTGAAACAAATTTTCTGTGCAAATTTACGACGCGACACGGCGGAGGGTGGATAACTCAACGTTAGATGTTATTGGTTGAGCCAACATTACAAGACCGTACCGACGACACGCGCAATCATTGATTTTTCGCTCATTGCTTAGAGAGCAAAACTGTCCAATGGTCGTATCAAGTTAGACCAGCACATATTTCCGCAACATCTTGGTGGAACGAAGTCGGTGCTCACGAAAGCCTGAGAGCTGCCTTGAGTCGAGGATTTTGTACGCCGCCTTATCTGTGGTAGTTTCATACTGCGTTGTTTCACCGTTGGACTTGTGCCACGCACACTTGGATCTCTCTCCATACGTACGTGTAGATAAGATGTGAATTGAGCTACAATAGCATACCAAACTGGAAACCAGTATCTACATGCTTTGTGAGAATATAATGCCTCTTCCTCGAGAAAAGGCCTCCTTCGGAATACTAGATTTCATTCAACCATATCCATCCATCTCCCATCGCTTCAGCATGAAATCATCACCATTCCATCCATCGCAACGTTCGTCTCTATCCAAACACTACTCTCCACACATCTCCCCGATCTTTCAGTCCGACCGTACCCGGCGGCGGCCGAGAGAAACGTACTGGCCATTGTTAAAAGTATCTACGACGGCAATGAGCGCATATATTAAATCATTCTCTATGTGAACACAGACCCTAATTGCCTCTCGTTTGTGGCAGAAATGAAACAAACACAAAGACTGCAACTCGTCCATGCGAGAAGCAAAAGCTACAGATTTTTAGCAAGTATCGATAGCTACAAAGAACCACTGCAACGTTTATTCTAGACTTGTATACATTTTCAGTAGCACTTACATTACCATACACGAATAGTATTGCATTAAAGATTTTTATGAGAATGACAGGGGTCAGCGGCCGGGTTCCCTCCAGCTCAGCTTGGCTCAGCTCCGGATGCAGATGTGGTGAAGGGAAGAGAGAAAAGTCAGATATTCTACCATGATCTGATTTGATTTGCAATCCGAGAACTTCTTGACTCCCAAAAGGTGTAAACAGTATCCCTGCATATTGGCATCGACCAAAAGAACTGCAGCACTAACTCAATTTTCATTGCAGAGATCAGCACAACGTATTCGTCTTGAGTGTCACAAGTTGCAATTAGATGGCGCTGACTCGAAGCTAGGAGAGTTGGTAGTTGTGCCGAGTCGGCGTCTTCGGTTTGATCGCTCGTGTAAATATCCAAGCAAAATGGCAGGCAAGGAGATACAAAGCCACGCAACAATCAAGCTTACCACATTCCCCAGCCAGAATCACCATAGAAATCCTTGCAGTCTGCATCACACAGATCATCTTACGCAGTGCGTGCTGCCCAGGTCGTTATTCGGCCCTATCCAGAAACACTTTCAGGCCTAGTGCAACCAGTAGATCTGAAATGGAAATGGACGTCCGGTGAATGACCAGCGCAATTGCATTGCTGGCGAGCCCAGAAATTCTAAAATTTCAGTCAGAAAAAAAATGCAAAAATACATCGATTTGGGCGGTCGAAAGTGCCGTACGGCACACCCCCATCTCAAAAACATGTTCACATGTGCATGTTTTTGAGAATAGCCCAAAAAATAAAGCAATTCAGGACGTCCGCCGGACATAGGCTTGATTCTAATTTGGCCACAACGGCCCCAGAAGCTACCAAGCGCCCCGAGCGGCCCCTCCCCGCTCACTTACCCACTCACGCCCATCTTGCAGAAACGTTCCTGCTGGCCTCATCCATGCCTTCACATCCACATCATAATCCTCTGCTGAGCTGTTCACCTTGGACGCTCACTGGAAGTACTCGTCTTCGACGTCCGCCAATGCAGGACAACACCATGAATACTAAACCCACCGTGGATCTCAGTCATCAACGGTGGGCGTCCTATAAATGACTGCTATAGAACCATTGCCCCAAGCCCTCCAGTTTGGACGCTCAGCCAACAGCGATTGCTGCTCTACCTCCTTGGTCGTTCTCCGATGCATGTAAATGCGCCAAAGTACGACCGATGGGGCAGTCCAAACTTTTTGAACCAGTGCACGCCTAGGGATACCACAAGGTTCGTCATACACACACAAACACACAAACACACAAACAACCACGCACTGCAGCACCCAACTTTCGCATGCGTCAGTGATGTGCTGCTGCAGTGTGTATGCGCTGTGCGGTAGCAAGATTTCCATGCTTGCAGCCATTCACATCCAGACATCCAGCCGCCGACCAGGGAAGCCGTTTGCAGCCGATTCCCCCTTGTCTGCATGGCATCTCGGTGCTGTCAACACTTGCTTAGTTGCTGCGATGCGAGCAAATATGCAGCACTAGCCTAACTTGAAATGGACGTCCAGTGGAAGTCCGGCTCGGTTACATTGCTGGTCAGCCCTGAAATTCTAAAATGTTGGGCTGAGAAATAGCTGCAAAACTGTATCCATGTGCAATACTCGACCAACCTGAAATGGACGTCCGGTGAATGTCCAGCTCAATTGCATTGCTGGCGAGCCCAGAAATTCTAAAATTTCAGTCAGAAAAAAATTGCAAAATTATATCGATTTGGGCGGTCGAAAGTGCCGTACGGCACACCCCCATCTCAAAAACATGTTCACATGTGCATGTTTTTGAGAATAGCCCAAATTTCAATTCAAATCAAGGTGTCTAATTTGGCCACAACGGCCCCAGGAACCGGCTGCTGCCCCGGCCGGGGCCGTCACTGGCTTCTGTAAGCACCAACTGTAAGCAAAGCCACATCTCACGAAGGATCGATTCCAGGCTTCAAGCCCAAGTTATGCTAGGGAGACATCTTTTTCCCTGTTTCATCATGGTCCCACCTTACATCCTCACGACAAACAACACTCACACATCACGTTACTCATATTCCGTGCACTTTGTATGAGTAGTGAGCCCGCCTGCTTAGTTGCTGCAATGCATGGATGTGGGCAGCACACGACCAACCTGAAATGGACGTCCTGTGGATGTCCAGCTCGATTGCACTGCTGGCCAGCCCAGAAATTCTAAAATTTCGGGCAGAAAAAAATTGTGAAAAATCATCGATTTGGGCGGGTCGATTGTGCCGTACGGCAGACCCCCATCTCAAAAACATGTTCACATGTGCATGTTTTTGAGAATAGCCCAAATTTCAATTCAAATCAAGGTGTCTAATTTGGCCACAACGGCCCCAGGAACCGGCTGCTGCCCCGACCGGGGTCATCACTGGCTTCTGTAAGCACTAACTGTAAGCCAAAATCGCGTCTTACGAAGGGTCGATTTCAGGCTCAACACGTCAGGGACAGGTCTTGGTCCTTGTTTCATCATGGTCCCGCCCTACTCTCTCACGATCAACCTGAAATGGACGTCCGGTGGATGTCCAGCTCGATTGCATTGCTGGCCAGCCCAGAAATTCTAAAATTTCCGAAAAATCAATTTGGTGGCTCAGCATCTCCTGTGCAGAAAACTCTCGCACTCATTTCTGATATACGTTTTGACGTGTTTTTTACTTTTAAGCATCAGGAAAGGCGTTACGGAAAATTGGGACTACGCCACTTGTGAGCCGCGTCGTCTGAGATAGCGAGTAGAGTTTGTTGTATAGTATTTATATTGTATTCCAAATGTGCGTTCGAGACCTCGTTTGTAATGTTCTCGTGGTTTTGTGGGTATCAGTTTTGTGCTCACTTCTGGCAGCCCAATGGTGGAATGTGCCTGAGCGATCAATCATCACCGCTAGGTCACACATTTTGCTGGCAACGTGCGCTTGGAAGGATGAATGACCGCCGTGGGAGATGGATTTTCAATTAATTCATTTGAAATAATAAAATTATATTAATTGCGAACTTCATGGAATAAGTTTGTGCTTTACAGTGGATATTACAGGGATCATTTAAGGGAAGCAAATGGATTGTGATATATATGATTATACCATTCCGATGTTCTCGATCCGGATCTCATCATTCGGGAGTTCAGAGACCATGGCTTGGGCCATTATTAATCTCAATACCGGCGATGATATGGAGTATGCACAGCAGGACTTAAGCTGACGTTGAAAGCTGTCCAGTCGACGCCGCAGGTTAACCTGTGGAATTCCACTTCTCCGCCGTCACTGGCTGAGGTTCTTTGGTCGTGTTTCCTTTGTTTGGTGTAGAGGATAGAACGACGGTGAGTATGCCAGTTTGGAGAGTATGCAGCGAGGGAAGCGTGTGTTTTGAGTCGTACTGTTGTCGTTGATGCGATGTTGATTCATTAGAAGCTTCGTGAGTCATGGTTTGCATGTTGTGAACCATGGGAGGCAGGTAAGTAAGTGAGTCTCGCGGGTGTGCAATAAGGGATGCATGGGTTTTTAGTCTGACTGTTCTGGTTCATTTTGATGTTGTATAGGTGGTGCAGGAATAGTGATGAAGGTAAGTTTCATTGAGCTGAAAGACGGGTTTCGCGATGAAATGGAATGCTGACTACATTTTTTCGTTGCACGATTTGTGAATTATTGGTTGTATTGTTTGTATGATGCAACGAGATGAAGAGGTTAAGTGCGTCCTGAGGGTATGAAGCGAGGGAAGTGTTTGTTTTAAATGTGACTGTCGTCTTTTATGCAATATTTATTTATTGGGAGCTTAGTGAGTCATGGTGCATATTTGCTGAAGGGTGGAAAGGAGGTAGGTGAGCATTTGAGGGGTGCAGTGAGTGGAATGTGGGTTTTGAGTCTGACTGCTGTGGTTGATGTTGATTTTGTGTAGGTGATTCTGGAATGGTGATGACGGAAGGTAAGTTACATTGAGCGCCTAGTTAAGTTGCGCGAAGATATGGAATGCTGACTACATTTTTTGTACAATTTTTGACTTATGGTTTCTATTGTGTGCAGGATACAACGAGGGTAAGTGAGTTCTGAGGGTATGCAGCGAGGGAAGCATGGGTTTTCAGTCCGACTGTTGTTGTTGATTTCGATTTTTTGTAGGTGATGCAGGAATGGTGATGACGGAAGGTAAGTTGCATTTAGCGCGCAGTCCGGTGGTGCGAAGATGCGGAATGTTGACTTCATTTGTTGGTTGTGAGATTTTCGACTTTTGGTATGTATTGTGTGTAGAATGAAACGAGAGTAAGTGAGTTCTGAGGGTATGCATCGAGAGAAGTGTTTGTTCGAATCTGACTATTGCAGTTAATGCGATATTTATTCATTGGAAGCTTATCCAGTCATGGTGCGTATTGTGGCGAGCGAAGGAAAGTGCGGAAGTTTTGAGAGTATGCTGAGAGGGACATGTGGGTTTTGAGTCCGACTGTTTGTGGTTGATTTCGATTTTATGCAGGTGATGCTGGAATGGTGATGACAGAAGGTAAGTTTCATTGAGCGCCAAGACTTGTTTTGCGAAGATATGGACTGCTGACTTTGATTATTCATTGCAAGGTTTTTGGATCATGGTTTGTATTGTGTGTAGGATGGATGAGAGGTAAGTAAGGGATTTTCTAAGATATCTGGCGTGGTAAGCGTTGCTTTTGAATCTGACTGTTGGGGTTGATGTTGTGTATGTGATGCAGGAGTGGTGAAGCAGGAATGGCAGGACTCAGGGAGAGTGAAGAAGGGATCTAGGAAGATGGGGAATGAAGCTGTGAGGTGTTTCTGGTATGTGTATATTTTCAGGCATACGATAGAAGTAAGAGTGGGTTTCAAGTCGTGTAAGATTTTGCTGACCATGTTCGTGTTTCATGTCTTGATGATTTAATGGGCTGGGGTGGTGTCGAGGAAAGCGGGGATGGTATTGGGAAGGAGCAGATTTTTTGTAATCTAGGTCGTGAGGGTTCTTGAAGTATGTGCGGATGGTGGTGCATGGCGTTCGGATGGTAGGGAGAACGCGATAGTGAGGGGAGGATGGGTGATCGACGGTATGCTGACAGGTATTTTGTATTCTGGCTGGATACGTATTCCATATTCTAGCTGGATACATATTCCGTATCCTGGCTTGATACGTATTTCCTATTCTAACCGGGTATTTATTTCCTATTCTGACCAGATATGTATTTCCTATTCTAGAGAGACGTATTGTATACGAGCAGTTTCGTAAATGAGAGAATAAAATACGGTCCGATATGGGCCCTTAATTTACCATCCGCTGTAATTTCTTCCCTCCGGGTTTTTGCTGATATATTGTATACTGGATGTCGGGTCCTAGTATCCGGCCAAACGTACTAGAAAAACTGGATGTCGGGTCCTAGTACTCCGCCAAACGTACTAGAGAAAGTGGATGTCGGGTCCTAGTATTCCGCCGAACGTACTAGAGAAAGTGGATGTCGGGTCCTAGGATCCCCCTGAATGGTACTAGAAGAATTGGATGTCCGGGTCCTAGTATTCCGCCGAACGTACTAGAGAAAGTGGGATGTCGGGTCCTAGTATTCCGCCGAACGTACTAGAGAAGTGGACGTCCGCATCCAAAAATTTTTATTTTTTTTTGGACGCGGACGTTCATTTGTTCTAGTAATCTCGGGGCCGACTAGGACCCCGTACTAGAGACTGGACGTCCCGCGTCCACTTCCGAAACCAGACGATTCCCTATCCCAGGAACGACTCGGTGTTTCACCTGCGCGCGCTCCATGGCATACCCATGGCAACAAACTACCACCAAACAGCTTTGAGTTCCTTCGTTCGCTGCGCATCGGCGTGCTCAAA
>JALQPE010002679.1:0-103131 GCA_030407315.1 Asparagopsis taxiformis
TCGGATGTGTTGAGGATGCTGGATGCGTCAATTCCAGCCGGGGTGACCACGAGCAAGAGAGCTTCGACATTCGCTCACGCGTTGTCGAAGTTCCTGCTCAGATGGTCCCCAGAGGGGTGCTGGGCAGACTTCCGTCCCAAGGAAGGCCCTCCCCCGATGGTTACAGTTACGAACACATTTTTCCCCGTAAGAAGTCTGTCTTCGGGAAGGACGCCAGGAAATGCTCCTGCGCGTCACTGGGTACCGCGACATGCAAATGCGGAAACGCTTTCACCGCGATGTACCCAGACAGACCCCACATGCTGCGCTCCCAGCCACATGTGGTGATGATGCCCCCATCCCTTCCTCTTCAAATTCCTTCCCCATCCCTTCATCCTCCATTCCTTTGCCCCCACCACCTCAACTGGAATCTTCCAGCAATTCCGGGGTTGCCCCTGTTCCTGTCTCTACCTCTGCCGTGTCGGCATCCTCCCCTGCGGTGACCCCGGTCAAGCCGACTGCGCGTGGTCCCCAGGATGGCAGCGAACGCTCTGGTCCAGTTTCCCACGCTGGGACTGGTACCCTAACCGTCCTGTCCAAGCCGCGCAGGAGCAGGTCTCACCGGCTTCGCAGCCTGAGCCTGCGACTCCGCTGCCGAGCAGCACCCTGCTGCTCCGGCCCCCGCTGTCGAAGCTTCCCGTTTTGCATCTGCTAGCAGTTCGGGAAGCTCCAGCGATGAATTTTCGTCCCTCACCATCCGGTGGGGTTGGACAGAAGACGTTGCGAGGATTTCGACGGAGGGCCTACTCCCGAGAATGTGGTCGAGGACAGGTCGGGTGGACAGGGAGGTAGCAGTGCAAAGGACGGTGCAGATCCTGACGAAGATTTTATTGAGGTCATTGATTCTGCACCGCCTGGAGTGGAAACTTCTGGGAGGAAGTGATGCCCAGAAGGAGTACCCGCCTGCAAGCGAGTCGTTCCGGTCGTGGTGGAGAACGGCGGTGGTGCTGTGGAGGTCCGTCGAGCTGGAGAGCGCCCCCGAGGATGCGGGTGAAAACTCCATCCTCGGGAAGCGTAACTTGGAAGCCGCTTCTGCGACGCCCGGCCTTCTACCAAAAAGAGAGGCTCGGTGAGGACTTCTTCGAAGTCGTCGTCAAAGAAATCCAAGTCGGCTTCCCTAGGTCGTTCTCGGGAGCCGTTCTCCAGTTCGACGACGCCCAGGAGAATCCCATTCCCGACAGTATCGTCGATGAGAATTTGGCCGCCGTTCTCTCCCCAGCGCAATTGCATCTGGCAGCCGGATGAAGTACTATATGGAAAGTACGACGGTGGAGACGGTTCGGGCGGAAATGAGGGAGGCAGCATTCCAGGCAGCTGCATCGCCGGGTGCTGAGGATACGGTGTGGACAGGTACTTTTGCGGTGAAGAAGGTATTGTTGGAAAACTTGGGGGTTATTGTTATGGAAGGCCTGTTGGGCATCGTCCACGGCTGGTAATGCGACGCATGAGTTGTTCGGTCACTTCGCTAGGCAGTTCCCGCTGGTTGAGGAGTTTGAAAAACCACAGAAACCCTCCCAGCAGTCTGATTCTAACGATGAAGACAGGGAGCCACAGGACGAGCCGCCAGCTTTCGCAAAGCCCGGCTTCGATCCTTCGCCGTGCAGTTCATCTACAACGTGGGTGATGCGAAGGACCGCATCGATGGGTTCGTGGGCGCCTCACTCTGCCGCGGCGTGAGTTGTGCGACAAGTTGGAGGAGGAAAATTTGGATTGTATAAGAACAAATTGGTGGCAGAGCTTGCTCTTGTGTTGTGCGGAGTTTCTCAAGCTGGGAATGGAGGGTGAGGATCCTGTCTTCTTCCCGAAGACAGGATTGCGGCTGCTTCTTACAGCAGATGGGGCTGCGGACCAGGATGGGCACACGGACTTCAAGTACGACGAATAGTGTTGGAAGTCCTACCAGTCTCCATCATATTTCATGATGTCGAGCGGAGCCAATGGGTTCTTTTAGTAGCTGCCCCTTATAGTCATGTATGCCTGGTCACCGACGCCGATATTGGAAGGTTCCCCCTCTCACCGTTGGGTGCCACCCTATTCCGTATTGGTTGGTCGCGGTGACCTTTACCATTACGGGTCGGCTCAAGCGCGAGATATTCCGGCGGGCGAAAACTAGTCACTGGCCTGCCCACGCGCGGCCACTCTACTGAAGACGGAGAAGGACGTCCTCCCGACCACATCCACACCGTCGAATTTACAAGTACATAGAGCAATAGATAGCATACCAGAAGTATTAAAACCTCTACTACTGTTCCCTGCTATAAAGTTAGTCTTTCTCATCTCAACATTGTTCGTCTGTGTTCTCGGAAATGGACGCGGACGTCCACAACCTCTAGTACACCTAGTATTACTAGGCGGACGTCCATGTTCTCCAGTATTTTTGGATGTCCCGCCTAGAACCGGACGTCCATGCGGTCTAGTACGTCTAGTATTACTAGGACGACATTCATTGTTTCTAGTACCACGGATGTCCCCCCTCGGGATGGACTTCCGCCATGTCTATGTCAACCTAGGACGGGCGCCGGTTCAGAAATTCAAAAATTTCGACCCCAGAAATTTCTGCCGCCTTGCTCGACATGGATGTCCGCATCCATCACGGCGACCACTCTATTTTTCCTTGTCGGTCGACTCCAATTTCGTCTTTAATTTTTTCATCCTCTCGCTCACACCCCCTTCCATTTGGTGCTCACCTCCCCCGTACTGTACCTCAAACACCCCAATACCACTCTAGAACGCATTTTCAGCTACCTATCCCCGCTTCCACGGTGCACACCTCCATTCCATACCTACTTTTCTGCTCTACCGTACAGATTTCTTATAACCAGTCCTCATACTACCTCAGAATAGGGAAAAACATCCCCTATCCCCTCGACCATGCTCTCCCCCATCACCTTTGCAACGTATTGTTCTTCAATACCCTCTCTCCTCTACCTTCAACCCCTCTCCTTCGCCCTCTCCACAAACTTCCCCTGCAGCTTACTCTTCGACCTGCTCCACCCCTCCCTCCCTCACCTGCTACATGACCCCACGCCATCCGCATCTTCGATACCGTATACACCACCACACCACCGGCCCACGCTCCCGCTCCCCCGCCGTCTCCCCAGAAACCTCCCCGCTCTGAACCACATATCAACCCCCCACTTCGCACCCATCCTCCCACTCCCCTCCCTCCCAAATACAATAACCCTCTTCTTCCCCATCACATCCCCACTCACCACAGCCAGAACAGACGCCACCCCCCTTCCCACCTCTTTCTCCTCACTTTCCTAAAACCCCCCTCTCGGGGCCTTCAACCGCACCCTCCTACGGTCCCACCTAAACACCTCCTCCGCCCTCACTACCCCAACACCCGCAGCGTCTCCCCAATCCCCATAATATGCTTGTCGGCACTCCTCTCCGAATCACACTCCAATCTAAACCCGCACTCCGTACATTTCCACTTCCCCCTGTACCATCCCATCCCAAGATTCCATCCACCCCCACAGAACACATCCTCATACCACAGAAGAATTTTCTTCCTCATACCTCATCCTTAAAACCTCCATCTCTTCCATGTAAATTTCGATGTAAATATTTTCTCCACTATGCAAACTCATACATGTATGAGCGTATGCCTTTCCGCTTCGTCAACCCTGAATATTGTATTCATGTATTCATAAAAAGGAGCCACCCACATCCCTATCCCGTTCTGCAAGCTTTACAAACACCAGACGCATACTCCACAACTATACAACAAACACTACTCGCTATTTCAGACGACGCGGTACACAAGTAGCGTAGTCTCAAACCTTCCGTGACGCCTTCCCTGATGCGTACAAGTGCGAAACACGTCTAGACGTATATCACAAGTGAGCGCGGGAATTTTCGGCACAGGAGATGCTGGGCCACCAAATTGATTTTTCGGAAATTTTAGATTTCTGGCTGGCCAGCAATGCAATCGAGCTGGACATCCACCGGACGTCCATTTTCAGGTTGATCGTGAGAGAGTAGGGCGGGACCATGATGAAACAAGGACCAAGACCTGTCCCTGACGTGTTGAGCCTGAAATCGACCCTTCGTAAGACGCGATTTTGGCTTACAGTTGGTGCTTACAGAAGCCAGTGATGACCCCGGTCGGGGCAGCAGCCGGTTCCTGGGGCCGTTGTGGCCAAATTAGACACCTTGATTTGAATTGAAATTTGGGCTATTCTCAAAAACATGCACATGTGAACATGTTTTTGAGATGGGGGTCTGCCGTACGGCACAATCGACGCACGCAACAGTCTGATTTTTCACAATTTTTTTCTGCCCGAAATTTTAGAATTTCTGGGCTGGCCAGCAATGCAATTGAGCCGGACATCCACAGACGTCCATTCAGGTTGGTCGTGTGCTGCCCACATCCATGCATTGCAGCAACTAAGCAGGCGGGCTCACTACTCATACAAAGTGCACGTAATGAGTAACGTGATGTTGTGTGAGTGTTGTTTGTCGTGAGGATGTAAGGTGGGAGCATGATGAAACAGGGACCAAAGATGTCTCCCCTAGCATAACTTGGGCCTTGAAGCCTGGATCGATCCTTCGTGAGATGTGGCTTTGCTTACAGTTGGTGGCTTACAGAAGCCAGTGTGGGCCCCGCTCGGGGCGTCGGATGGCTTCTTCTGGGGCCGTTGTGGCCAATTAGACACCTTGATTTGAATTGAATTTGGAGCCATTCTCAAAAACATGCACATGTGAACATGTTTTTGAGATGGGGGTGTGCCGTACGGCACTTTCGACCGCCCAAATCGATATAATTTTGCAATTTTTTTTCTGACTGAAATTTTAGAATTTCTGGGCTCGCCAGCAATGCAATTGAGCTGGACATTCACCGGACGTCCATTTCAGGTTGGTCGAGTATTGCACATGGATACAGTTTTGCAGCTATTTCTCAGCCCAACATTTTAGAATTTCAGGGCTGACCAGCAATGTAACCGAGCCGGACTTCCACTGGACGTCCATTTCAAGTTAGGCTAGTGCTGCATATTTGCTCGCATCGCAGCAACTAAGCAAGTGTTGACAGCACCGAGATGCCATGCAGACAAGGGGGAATCGGCTGCAAACGGCTTCCCTGGTCGGCGGCTGGATGTCTGGATGTGAATGGCTGCAAGCATGGAAATCTTGCTACCGCACAGCGCATACACACTGCAGCAGCACATCACTGACGCATGCGAAAGTTGGGTGCTGCAGTGCGTGGTTGTTTGTGTGTTTGTGTGTTTGTGTGTGTATGACGAACCTTGTGGTATCCCTAGGCGTGCACTGGTTCAAAATTTGGACTGCCCCATCGGTCGTACTTTGGCGCATTTACATGCATCGGAGAACGACCAAGGAGGTAGAGCAGCAATCGCTGTTGGCTGAGCGTCCAAACTGGAGGGCTTGGGGCAATGGTTCTATAGCAGTCATTTATAGGACGCCCACCGTTGATGACTGAGATCCACGGTGGGTTTAGTATTCATGGTGTTGTCCTGCATTGGCGGACGTCGAAGACGAGTACTTCCAGTGAGCGTCCAAGGTGAACAGCTCAGCAGAGGATTATGATGTGGATGTGAAGGCATGGATGAGGCCAGCAGGAACGTTTCTGCAAGATGGGCGTGAGTGGGTAAGTGAGCGGGGAGGGGCCGCTCGGGGCGCTTGGTAGCTTCTGGGGCCGTTGTGGCCAAATTAGAATCAAGCCTATGTCCGGCGGACGTCCTGAATTGCTTTATTTTTTGGGCTATTCTCAAAACATGCACATGTGAACATGTTTTTGAGATGGGGGTGTGCCGTACGGCACTTTCGACCGCCCAAATCGATGTATTTTTTGCATTTTTTTTCTGACTGAAATTTTAGAATTTCTGGGCTCGCCAGCAATGCAATTGCGCTGGTCATTCACCGGACGTCTATATGCGCTCAAGCGATTGCTGTCTGCTTCAAATTCCTGAGACATTACTGCCCCACACGACATAAAGTCCCCCAACATGCGACGCCCATCAAACATAAACATTTTCATGCTCTTACTACATTCTAGTCGCACACATACATCCATCTTCAAACAAAAAATGTCATTTAAACACCACCAGTCCCGCTTCATCGTACGCAATACCGCCCAGTCGCCCAGCAGACAAGCTAGCCGTGCAGAAAATAAGCACTGCCATCTACGACGGAAACGACTGGATCTCATCATCGCTCTCAGCATTTCCAACAAGCCCACATGTTTCCCCTACGTCACCCTGCAAAACGATACCATTGTATACTTCTGCATTCTCCGTCAATTGCATTCATTCAATCTGCGCAATGAATTCTTCAATCTCGAAGCCGGCCGGGTTTTCTGCCCATCCTGCAATAAGGGCATTGGAGAAAGTTCTCTAGCAATGGCCACTAAAGCCTTGATGCAACTACACGGTGCTGATTGCTTCTATCGCTTCCTCAAATCTGTCGACATTTACAACATACCATCCATCCGACACATTTCCAAACTAAACTAGACTGTTCATTGACAAACTCGTGTGTAGCCCCATTTAGACCACTCACCACTGGTATCTGCTGAGTCACCGCGCACTGCCCTGGTGCTCCCTCCTGAATTCGCTTGGGCTGTCTCAATACATTCCGTACTATGCCTATGAAGCAGTCCCGTTATGGATCAGCGTTCTGCGTGTTCAGCACATCATCCCCACGTTACCAGAGCTGCAATTTCTCAGCGGTACGGGTATCATCAATCCTTAGCACAGATGTGATACAGCAGCCGATGCAGGTCAATTTCTAGACTCGTAATTTTGCACTCAAGAAGGGAGATCGGTATGGAAATTGTCCAGGCATAACAAACCGCCTGTCCTGCTCTCCTGCAGAGCAAGCTCCATCGATCCAGTCGATCAGGAACCTGACGACATGTAGTCGGCGTTCGTTCCGGACGCGGAAAGGGCAAATTTTTGTGTGGCGTTTGCAGATTCAGTCGCAACGGGAAGCGATGAAACTTTCCGCATGGCGTTTGACTGCGGTTTATCTGAGACAGACATCGAGCGATCGGTGTTTCTGTCCAGATGAAGCTGGAGATCAATGCCGTATTTGAGCTGATAATTGGAGCAAAGATTTGAAACAAATTTTCTGTGCAAATTTACGACGCGACACGGCGGAGGGTGGATAACTCAACGTTAGATGTTATTGGTTGAGCCAACATTACAAGACCGTACCGACGACACGCGCAATCATTGATTTTTCGCTCATTGCTTAGAGAGCAAAACTGTCCAATGGTCGTATCAAGTTAGACCAGCACATATTTCCGCAACATCTTGGTGGAAACGAAGTCGGTGCTCACGAAAGCCTGAGAGCTGCCTTGAGTCGAGGATTTTGTACGCCGCCTTATCTGTGGTAGTTTCATACTGCGTTGTTTCACCGTTGGACTTGTGCCACGCACACTTGGATCTCTCTCCATACGTACGTGTAGATAAGATGTGAATTGAGCTACAATAGCATACCAAACTGGAAACCAGTATCTACATGCTTTGTGAGAATATAATGCCTCTTCCTCGAGAAAAGGCCTCCTTCGGAATACTAGATTTCATTCAACCATATCCCATCTCTCATCGCTTCAGCATGAAATCATCACCATTCCATCCATCGCAACGTTCGTCTCTATCCAAACACTACTCTCCACACATCTCCCCGATCTTTCAGTCCGACCGTACCCGGCGGCGGCCGAGAGAAACGTACTGGCCATTGTTAAAAGTATCTACGACGGCAATGAGCGCATATATTAAATCATTCTCTATGTGAACACAGACCCTGATTGCCTCTCGTTTGTGGCAGAAATGAAACAAACACAAGACTGCAACTCGTCCATGCGAGAAGCAAAAGCTACAGATTTTTAGCAAGTATCGATAGCTACAAAGAACCACTGCAACGTTTATTCTAGACTTGTATACATTTTCATTAGCACTTACATTACCATACACGAATAGTATTGCATTAAAGATTTTTATGAGAATGACAGGGGTCAGCGGCCGGGTTCCCTCCAGCTCAGCTTGGCTCAGCTCCGGATGCAGATGTGGTGAAGGGAAGAGAGAAAAGTCAGATATTCTACCATGATCTGATTTGATTTGCAATCCGAGAACTTCTTGACTCCCAAAAGGTGTAAACAGTATCCCTGCATATTGGCATCGACCAAAAGAACTGCAGCACTAACTCAATTTTCATTGCAGAGATCAGCACAACGTATTCGTCTTGAGTGTCACAAGTTGCAATTAGATGGCGCTGACTCGAAGCTAGGAGAGTTGGTAGTTGTGCCGAGTCGGCGTCTTCGGTTTGATCGCTCGTGTAAATATCCAAGCAAAATGGCAGGCAAGAGATACAAAGCCACGCAACAATCAAGCTTACCACATTCCCCAGCCAGAATCACCATAGAAATCCTTGCAGTCTGCATCACACAGAGATCATCTTACGCAGTGCGTGCTGCCCAGGTCGTTATTCGGCCCTATCCAGAACACTTTCAGGCCTAGTGCAACCAGTAGATCTGAAATGGAAATGGACGTCCGGTGAATGACCAGCGCAATTGCATTGCTGGCGAGCCCAGAAATTCTAAAATTTCAGTCAGAAAAAAAATGCAAAAATACATCGATTTGGGCGGTCGAAAGTGCCGTACGGCACACCCCCATCTCAAAAACATGTTCACATGTGCATGTTTTTGAGAATAGCCCAAAATAAAAGCAATTCAGGACGTCCGCCGGACATAGGCTTGATTCTAATTTGGCCACAACGGCCCCAGAAGCTACCAAGCGCCCCGAGCGGCCCCTCCCCGCTCACTTACCCACTCACGCCCATCTTGCAGAAACGTTCCTGCTGGCCTCATCCATGCCTTCACATCCACATCATAATCCTCTGCTGAGCTGTTCACCTTGGACGCTCACTGGAAGTACTCGTCTTCGACGTCCGCCAATGCAGGACAACACCATGAATACTAAACCCACCGTGGATCTCAGTCATCAACGGTGGGCGTCCTATAAATGACTGCTATAGAACCATTGCCCCAAGCCCTCCAGTTTGGACGCTCAGCCAACAGCGATTGCTGCTCTACCTCCTTGGTCGTTCTCCGATGCATGTAAATGCGCCAAAGTACGACCGATGGGGCAGTCCAAACTTTTTGAACCAGTGCACGCCTAGGGATACCACAAGGTTCGTCATACACACACAAACACACAAACACACAAACAACCACGCACTGCAGCACCCAACTTTCGCATGCGTCAGTGATGTGCTGCTGCAGTGTGTATGCGCTGTGCGGTAGCAAGATTTCCATGCTTGCAGCCATTCACATCCAGACATCCAGCCGCCGACCAGGGAAGCCGTTTGCAGCCGATTCCCCCTTGTCTGCATGGCATCTCGGTGCTGTCAACACTTGCTTAGTTGCTGCGATGCGAGCAAATGTGCAGCACTAGCCTAACTTGAAATGGACGTCCAGTGGAAGTCCGGCTCGGTTACATTGCTGGTCAGCCCTGAAATTCTAAAATGTTGGGCTGAGAAATAGCTGCAAAACTGTATCCATGTGCAATACTCGACCAACCTGAAATGGACGTCCGGTGAATGTCCAGCTCAATTGCATTGCTGGCGAGCCCAGAAATTCTAAAATTTCAGTCAGAAAAAATTGCAAAATTATATCGATTTGGGCGGTCGAAAGTGCCGTACGGCACACCCCCATCTCAAAACATGTTCACATGTGCATGTTTTTGAGAATAGCCCAAATTTCAATTCAAATCAAGGTGTCTAATTTGGCCACAACGGCCCCAGGAACCGGCTGCTGCCCCGGCCGGGGCCGTCACTGGCTTCTGTAAGCACCAACTGTAAGCAAAGCCACATCTCACGAAGGATCGATTCCAGGCTTCAAGCCCAAGTTATGCTAGGGAGACATCTTTTTCCCTGTTTCATCATGGTCCCACCTTACATCCTCACGACAAACAACACTCACACATCACGTTACTCATATTCCGTGCACTTTGTATGAGTAGTGAGCCCGCCTGCTTAGTTGCTGCAATGCATGGATGTGGGCAGCACACGACCAACCTGAAATGGACGTCCTGTGGATGTCCAGCTCGATTGCACTGCTGGCCAGCCCAGAAATTCTAAAATTTCGGGCAGAAAAAAATTGTGAAAAATCATCGATTTGGGCGGGTCGATTGTGCCGTACGGCAGACCCCCATCTCAAAAACATGTTCACATGTGCATGTTTTTGAGAATAGCCCAAATTTCAATTCAAATCAAGGTGTCTAATTTGGCCACAACGGCCCCAGGAACCGGCTGCTGCCCCGACCGGGGTCATCACTGGCTTCTGTAAGCACTAACTGTAAGCCAAAATCGCGTCTTACGAAGGGTCGATTTCAGGCTCAACACGTCAGGGACAGGTCTTGGTCCTTGTTTCATCATGGTCCCGCCCTACTCTCTCACGATCAACCTGAAATGGACGTCCGGTGGATGTCCAGCTCGATTGCATTGCTCGCCAGCCCAGAAATTCTAAATTTCCGAAAAATCAATTTGGTGGCTCAGCATCTCCTGTGCAGAAAACTCTCGCACTCATTTCTGATATACGTTTTGACGTGTTTTTTACTTTTAAGCATCAGGAAAGGCGTTACGGAAAATTGGGACTACGCCACTTGTGAGCCGCGTCGTCTGAGATAGCGAGTAGAGTTTGTTGTATAGTATTTATATTGTATTCCAAATGTGCGTTCGAGACCTCGTTTGTAATGTTCTCGTGGTTTTGTGGGTATCAGTTTTGTGCTCACTTCTGGCAGCCCAATGGTGGAATGTGCCTGAGCGATCAATCATCACCGCTAGGTCACACATTTTGCTGGCAACGTGCGCTTGGAAGGATGAATGACCGCCGTGGGAGATGGATTTTCAATTAATTCATTTGAAATAATAAAATTATATTAATTGCGAACTTCATGGAATAAGTTTGTGCTTTACAGTGGATATTACAGGGATCATTTAAGGGAAGCAAATGGATTGTGATATATATGATTATACCATTCCGATGTTCTCGATCCGGATCTCATCATTCGGGAGTTCAGAGACCATGGCTTGGGCCATTATTAATCTCAATACCGGCGATGATATGGAGTATGCACAGCAGGACTTAAGCTGACGTTGAAAGCTGTCCAGTCGACGCCGCAGGTTAACCTGTGGAATTCCACTTCTCCGCCGTCACTGGCTGAGGTTCTTTGGTCGTGTTTCCTTTGTTTGGTGTAGAGGATAGAACGACGGTGAGTATGCCAGTTTGGAGAGTATGCAGCGAGGGAAGCGTGTGTTTTGAGTCGTACTGTTGTCGTTGATGCGATGTTGATTCATTAGAAGCTTCGTGAGTCATGGTTTGCATGTTGTGAACCATGGGAGGCAGGTAAGTAAGTGAGTCTCGCGGGTGTGCAATAAGGGATGCATGGTTTTTAGTCTGACTGTTCTGGTTCATTTTGATGTTGTATAGGTGGTGCAGGAATAGTGATGAAGGTAAGTTTCATTGAGCTGAAAGACGGGTTTCGCGATGAAATGGAATGCTGACTACATTTTTTCGTTGCACGATTTGTGAATTATTGGTTGTATTGTTTGTATGATGCAACGAGATGAAGAGGTTAAGTGCGTCCTGAGGGTATGAAGCGAGGGAAGTGTTTGTTTTAAATGTGACTGTCGTCTTTTATGCAATATTTATTTATTGGGAGCTTAGTGAGTCATGGTGCATATTTGCTGAAGGGTGGAAAGGAGGTAGGTGAGCATTTGAGGGGTGCAGTGAGTGGAATGTGGGTTTTGAGTCTGACTGCTGTGGTTGATGTTGATTTTGTGTAGGTGATTCTGGAATGGTGATGACGGAAGGTAAGTTACATTGAGCGCCTAGTTAAGTTGCGCGAAGATATGGAATGCTGACTACATTTTTTTGTACAATTTTTGACTTATGGTTTCTATTGTGTGCAGGATACAACGAGGGTAAGTGAGTTCTGAGGGTATGCAGCGAGGGAAGCATGGGTTTTCAGTCCGACTGTTGTTGTTGATTTCGATTTTTTGTAGGTGATGCAGGAATGGTGATGACGGAAGGTAAGTTGCATTTAGCGCGCAGTCCGGTGGTGCGAAGATGCGGAATGTTGACTTCATTTGTTGGTTGTGAGATTTTCGACTTTTGGTATGTATTGTGTGTAGAATGAAACGAGAGTAAGTGAGTTCTGAGGGTATGCATCGAGAGAAGTGTTTGTTTCGAATCTGACTATTGCAGTTAATGCGATATTTATTCATTGGAAGCTTATCCAGTCATGGTGCGTATTGTGTCGAGCGAAGGAAAGTGCGGAAGTTTTGAGAGTATGCTGAGAGGGACATGTGGGTTTTGAGTCCGACTGTTGTGGTTGATTTCGATTTTATGCAGGTGATGCTGGAATGGTGATGACAGAAGGTAAGTTTCATTGAGCGCCAAGACTTGTTTTGCGAAGATATGGACTGCTGACTTTGATTATTCATTGCAAGGTTTTTGGATCATGGTTTGTATTGTGTGTAGGATGGATGAGAGGTAAGTAAGGGATTTTCTAAGATATCTGGCGTGGTAAGCGTTGCTTTTGAATCTGACTGTTGGGTTGATGTTGTGTATGTGATGCAGGAGTGGTGAAGCAGGAACGGCAGGACTCAGGGAGAGTGAAGAAGGGATCTAGGAAGATGGGGAATGAAGCTGTGAGGTGTTTCTGGTATGTGTATATTTTCAGGCATACGATAGAAGTAAGAGTGGGTTTCAAGTCGTGTAAGATTTTGCTGACCATGTTCGTGTTTCATGTCTTGATGATTTAATGGGCTGGGGTGGTGTCGAGGAAAGCGGGGATGGTATTGGGAAGGAGCAGATTTTTTGTAATCTAGGTCGTGAGGGTTCTTGAAGTATGTGCGGATGGTGGTGCATGGCGTTCGGATGGTAGGGAGAACGCGATAGTGAGGGAGATGGGTGATCGACGGTATGCTGACAGGTATTTTGTATTCTGGCTGGATACGTATTCCATATTCTAGCTGGATACATATTCCGTATCCTGGCTTGATACGTATTTCCTATTCTAACCGGTATTTATTTCCTATTCTGACCAGATATGTATTTCCTATTCTAGAGAGACGTATTGTATACGAGCAGTTTCGTAAATGAGAGAATAAAATACGGTCCGATATGGGCCCTCAATTTACCATCCGCTGTAATTTCTTCCCTCCGGGTTTTTGCTGATATATTGTATACTGGATGTCGGGTCCTAGTATCCGCCAAACGTACTAGAAAAACTGGATGTCGGGTCCTAGTACTCCGCCAAACGTACTAGAGAAAGTGGATGTCGGGTCCTAGTATTCCGCCGAACGTACTAGAGAAAGTGGATGTCGGGTCCTAGGATCCCGCTGAATGTACTAGAGAAATTGGATGTCGGGTCCTAGTATTCCGCCGAACGTACTAGAGAAAGTGGATGTCGGGTCCTAGTATTCCGCCGAACGTACTAGAGAAAGTGGACGTCCGCATCCAAAAAATTTTTATTTTTTTTCGGACGCGGACGTTCATTTGTTCTAGTAAATCTCGGGGCCGACTAGGACCCGTACTAGAGAGACTGGACGTCCGCGTCCACTTCCGAAAACACAGACGTTACCTTAGCCCACTTTTCAATTCTCATCTATACATCTGTCCTTCATCTCATAGTTTAGTGCTACTCAGCAGATTGCTTGCTATTTTTTAATATTAGTCTACAACGTTATATGATTTTACTAGCTAGGCCGTAGGGGGAGACTAGTTTCAACCCTTGACAACGCGCACATTTCGACTACGAGAGCCGTCGCTGTGATAAATTATTGGTAGAATTTTCGTCTATCTTCCCACCTACACTAGGCTACCTATATATATACAGGGTATACCCTGAACAGAGACCACGTGAGGTAAAATACTCCTGAGAGCTGCTCACAGCCGTACAGACCTTTGTTGAGCAATTTTACCGACTTCACACTTCGCTTCTCACCTTTATCAAGATGGGAGAAGGACGAAACTCCCTTCTGCTTACAGCCGAAGCCGTTTACCAGGGTTCCTTACAGCAAAGTCATCGTTACGATGACTTTGCTGCAAGAAAAGAAAACATTACAGCAGCCACGATTTCTTTACCGGGTAAAAAAATTGTGGCCGCTGTAATGATTTGCTTTCTTACAGCAAAGTCATCGTAACGATGACTTTGCTGTAAGGAACCGTTTCCTTGCAGTGGCCGAAAAAATTTTTACCGGGTAAAAAATCAGCAAGAATTTTTACCGGGTAAAAAATTGTGGCCGCTGTAATGATTTGCTGTCAGCATCCCCGGTAAACGGCCCGCACTGTAATGGGGTGACTGCTTCTCCTACATCGCTCTCTTACTGGTGTTCTACATGCTGCGTTGCTACACAATTTCTCACTCACATCTTTCTAGTTTCTCTCCTTTTCGTATCCATAGGTATAGCAGTAGAAAATTAGATAGTTTGCACTCCAGGCCGCAGATGCCTTCCTGCAGTCATGTCACGATTTTTGTAGTCCAGTCTATAATATCTAGCGCTCTTGGAAGATGATGCACAGTCTATTGTCTTTGCCAATGCGTGTTTACTCAAATCTATCAAAGTAGCTCAGTTAGCTGGCCAATATTTTCTACCATAGTCAGCAAATATCTCCTCATCAGCTTCAACGTCTCTGGTCAGAACGACCTTGACAGCATGGGGATTCTTGATATTTGAAGCAAAGTCCGGTTTGTCTATGGCATCGCCTTGTCGAAACTCGGCTGACTGTGTTCGACTCACCTCGGTCGCTTTCTCCGTTCCGTCAATGACCCGACAATCATTGAGGTAGCTGGTACAATTATAGACCGCTGGAACGAGCCAGACCTTCCGAACAGGTGCACCCCTCCCTATGTACGTGGTTTCCAATTCCATGTTGTAGTCCTGGAACCTCTCTCCTGTGCACCCAAATCCTTCCGGGCCGTACATCACTGATCTCTGCGGTTCTGAGTCTCGAATCTTCGCATAGAAAATCGTCCCGTTGTACCAGCCAATGACCGTCCCCTTCTTCAGTTTCTTCGCCGCGAATACGCCAAACCCACCACCTCTTACCTCCGATTGCGAAACATAGACACCATAGAATGCGGCATCAGCAGCCAGAATCGCGTCCGGGTCTATGCTCCAAAACGAGTGCATGTCCTCGGCCGGCCACTGGTCCATAGGCACCCCGCTCAATCTGTGAAGCATAGACCCGTCCTTCTTCATTGACACAACGAACACAAGCAGATGGTTCGGCAATGCTGTCACAGCAGGTAAACCTTCTGGTGCATCTGAGATATGCTTCTGACGAAGCCTTGGAGCTTTTCCTGTGACCGGTACCGACTCGTCCCCAAGAATACTCTCCACCTCACGCTGCAAGATCCCCCCATATCGCCCGGCTTTCACCTCACTGACGAAAGCATGCAGTATCCACTCCTGCGATGCATCGTGGCACCTTTTTTCCTTCTCACACCCAATGAACCGACGATACGTACCATCCCACAACTTCATACACGCTATGGCTGTGCTGTACGTTCCTGAGAAGAAATCCATCACGATATCGTTCTACTTCGAAAATCGTTCCAGAAGCTCACGAAGAGTGGTCAACGCCTTCTGCTCATGGCGCAGTCGGTTGTTCTGCCCATCGTATTGAGCTTCACCAGCCGACAACCTCGGAACGTTGTCAATCGCGTTGGTGAACCCAGGGTGCCTCGATATGTCCGGATTGTGCAACCTGTAATCCACCATATCGTACGCAGCCATACCCTTCCCCCGCTTATACGCATGGATAACGAAATCGTGCATATTATGCAGTGTGCACGTTTTCGTCGATGGATTGGACGTAAAGCTGTGTGCTCGGCGAGATAGCACGACTGGAACACTGTCCAAAATCATCTTTCCAGGCTCGGCATTTCTGATTGCATCCATCCATGCCACGAGTCGGCGCACGATGGAATAGATCAGAGCATGACCGCCAGGCCGAAGAACTCGAACTATTTCACACGCAACACTAGCCAACTCTTCCGGCTCCAGAATATCGTACTCCGAGTTTTCTCTGCCGCCTTCCCGCCTCGTGTTGAATGGAGGATCAGTGACCACAAGCTGAACACTGTCCTCCAACACGCCATCTTCCAGGAAACTAATTTTGTCCTCCACCTCTTTGGCTACATCAGTGGCGTCACAATTCACAGTGTGAATGTAACGCCCCATCACAGCTTCCAGCTTGGTGACATATTCTGGCTTGGTTTCCTTTCCGACGTCAACGAGCGGTGCTTCTGTAGGCGATACAGTGTCAACCTCCATAGCGTCATCCTCGGACGCACCTTCTCTTGTTGCTGTTTCGCTAGCAACCGCCGCATTATCGTCCTCTCCACCACCGCGCTCCAGCCTAGCCTTCTTCCTCTGTGGCTCCAGACTATCCTCTTCTATATCCTCGCTGCCATTGTTTGGTACTGCTGCGGATATTTCCATCTGCGCAGGTGCACCTTCAAGGATGCCAGGCTCGGGCGTATCCTCAAGACTGTGCAACTCATCCATGGTCAGAGGAAGCTTTCGTTGCTCTCGGGTTCGCAATAACCAAGCCTTCAGCCTCCTCTGACCATCCAGGGCATGAGACGTGTTCAACTTGGCTCGCATGAACGAGTTCAAGCCGAACTTGTCAGGAGTGTCGAAAAGCAAGGCTCGAAGTCTCTGCATCAGCTGACCACGCTCGGCGAACACATTCACCTCAGTGACACATTGGCGTATCGACAGCAGGAAGGCGCTTGTCAATGATCGCAGCCTTGCATCCACAGCCACTGGAAGGTCGGCACAGAACCCGTTTTCACTGTCTACAGTTTTCGGGACAATGGTCAGGTTTTTTCGATGCTCCTCGACCGCACAGCCATCAGACCGATTCCGGAGTGACCTGAAGCAAAGGTTCGTGGGATCGAATACCATGAACGGCCAGCACATCGATTCAACATCCTCATACCCCAACACTCTTGCCCAGGTATCCCACACAGCTAACACACGGTCGACAACAAATCCAAGCTGGTTGGCTTGCGCACTGGATGTTGCAATTCCAACCATTCCACCACCACCAATGGCCCCGGACGTGGCTCTGGCCCGCCTAGATGGCACACTGCCCATCTCCTTACTCCGAATAGCCAAGATACACTGGCACATCATAACCATCAGCCTCCTGAACCGCTTCTGGCTAGCCTGCAAAGAATCTTGCATGTCGGATGTAGCGCCGTCCAGAAAGTACCTGCTCGAAAGCAGTTCGCGGTTCAGTGGAGAGGACAATTCTCCGCGGGGTGTCTTGCCAAACATTTCGACGGCACGAGAACTAGTCACCCCCACCTGTTTCGGAAACTCAACCATCCTCGGAGAATCACCCATCTCTGCATTGAGTCCCCATGCATGACAAAACATTTGCCACAGACGCAAATCAATCGCACTCGAATCTTCTGCTCGGTGATACGGCCGAAGCACAGCCAGAATAGACATGCATGAGCTGTACTGCGGTTTACCACTCAGGCTTGAAGCAATTTGGCCGCTTGGATCGCAGGATTTGATCCAGCCCAACACATCAGCCATCCTCACAGACGAAATGTGAGCGTACTTGTCCTTTCCGTTTTGGACCCAGTACTCGTCTCTGAGATCAACGGCGATCATCAGATACTCAACAAACATCATGCGCCTTTGCAGGCCTGCAATGTCGTTGGATGTCGTCGCTCTCACACGGTCCAGCACAACAGCAGTACTGCTGTTGGTGTCCGCCATGATAGACTCTTCTCGCATAGGAATCGTAACGCCAGGAGGAAAGACGCCCTTCTCCATTCCACGTACAATTGCCATGCACCGGTGCGCTCCATCCAATATCTCCAGAACGCCTTCTCGAAACCTGCCAGTCACGGGATGAGCTGTGTCATAACCGCTGTTGCGAATGCTCTCCATGAGCGCTTCCACATGACTTGCATCAACATCGCGAATCGATACGAATTTGCTGACTTGATTGGGGTCGATGAACACCCATCCGTCGTGCTTTTCACCGTGATTGTGGAACGTTCCTTCCATGGCGAACAAAGGTAGAGTTTTTAAGAAAGGGATAGTTGGTTGCTGCTTGACCAGGGTGGCGCAAAGCAGAAGTTGGTTGTTTAAAACAAAGTGTCAGCGAGTGGTAGCACTTCGGTGGCTGTTTCCTTTCCACCCCTGTCCGAACCTTTACAAGATAACTACATCGACTGTTAGCTCAATAATCAATGTAATACTAAAGTAATACTCAAAATATTTTTCCATGCAATTTATTGGGCCCCGTAACATCTCTAAGCGTATCTTTGTAGTCCAATCGTATGCATCCGACATTCACTTCTAGAACGATTATTCACATCAAATTTTATGCTGCAATCAGTTCATGGCAGACATCATCCACACTGACGTGTCAATTTTGTCAATTGTCCATTCTATTTCTACACCACCTAAACATCTCTTCTCGACCTTTCCAATCCTCCTAGTATATACTACTCTTTACCAGAAGGTAACGGTTAGGCTTTCACTAATACAACAATTCTATCCCATAGCTATCCCAACATGCTTCCTCTCGCTCCAAACGACGTTATAGAAGTTCAATGGGAACTTCGGCCGTTTGGGAGGAAACGAAAAATTGTGTGGTGGTCTGCAATCGTCAAGGAAATTACTCAGGTCAAGACTGAAACAGACCCATTCCTCCATGCATTGCTCGAATACAAAGCTGAATATGGTTTCGACTCTACCCTTTCTCAAGTCAAGATCTCAGATCGTAATGAGCTCGTCGACAAGGATTCCGGAAGGGTTCTCCCGTGGCGAAGTGGTGAGCTTCGCAGTATGGACTCACCTGCATCCCCAGCAGAGAGAGACCCGGACTACGGCATTGACCACACTCGCCACCGCCACCGCGGCATCCTTCAAGATTGCACTGCGGATCAAATGAAGAAGACCATAGCAGAAATGCTGGCAAGATTGGAAAAGCTGGAGTCAGCTGCCAAACATTCTCTTCCCCCTCCATTCGATTCCAACAGCTCCATGACCTCCTCTGCTCTGACTGTATGTAGCATTCTGTTTCAGAAGCTTGGTGTGTACACGGACAAGCCCCTCTCCCTCCGGATGACAAAATCCGAGCACTCCAGGGGAATGCAACAAACATCGCAAGAAGAAATCAGAGTACAGGCTGACTGCTCCCTTGCTCAATTCCGCACTATTGCCATTCAATGCAAGGCGAAAGAGAATCGTGACGTTCTCTTCCAGCCGTCCTTTGAGGACATCACCTTTCCCTCTGGAAATGAGTCGGATCTTTCCATCATTTTCCCCACCTTTCAGGCACTATGTGACTCCATAGGTACCTCGCAACACGGGTTCCAGAAAATATTGGTGAAGAGCAGGGCGGAACGCGATGGAGGCAGCTCATCGATTGTCCGAATTTTAGGAAATCTAGTCGACGTTGATTGCTCTCATGATGCTCCTTCTTCCGCATTTCTCGTCGGCTCATCTGCTTACGTCCTGTCCAGCCCAGACCAACGTATGACAGTTCTTTGCAGAGACTCCTACGAGTTTGACCATGTCAACAATACATTTTTACATCCCCTATGTCTTAGCCAACTATCACAGTCTAGCATCGTGGACTCTTTCCACCTACGTGATAAGGCTACTGTTACCTATGGAGCAACGTTTTCGTTACTGTGGAGACGTATTCAGCGCCGAGCCAGTTACAGCACTTTCCAGCCTGTATCAACCCCAGAGACGTTTGGTACACTATATATACGCTTACCTTGCTGTATTTTCAGTGATACTACTACATGCCAGGAGCTTGAAGACATTGGCTATGAGGCTATCTCTCGTCTTGGCTTCAATGCGGATTCAGACACTACCCACCCTCCCTCTCCTCTACCTGCCACCGGCAGTCCGGAGCAAAAATGATAAATCACACCTATCCGTAGTTATCCTGTTCCTGTGTATTCCATTCTAGAGCTCCTGTGGCCATCAATTTCTAATAAAGACGGACACCCTCGCCCCTTCCTACTTCGACTATTCCACTACCTGTCTCTGCGCTGTTCATTCGACTTGCCATTATCGTCTGACTGGTTTCCTGATGTCTCGTATCTATCTACTTCCATCTATTACAAAATTCAACTCAACAGAAATTTTTATTTCTTCATTCTTCGTCTACTATACCGAAACTGGTTTCATCCGATACTACTCCCCTTCATTCTCGATTTCATCATCGACGAATACCTTCACATATTCTGCATCTCCTCCGTCCTCTTCCATAGACCTGAAGCTCTCCTCCAACACTGATTCCCCCCATCGTCTACATTCAGTTCTTCATATCTATCACACGATATGGTCAAAACCTCCTCATTCATGAACCTACTACTCACCCGCTCCCCGGGAAGAAGCAGTTTCACTGCTTCATTGATTTCCCGGATTTGCGCTCCTCCCACCTCTGCTCCACTTTGAAATTTCAAAATCACTGAACGTCGCAGGAACATGTTCTTATCAGAACATTGCGTGTAGGCGACTGCAAAGTTCAGTGCAACCTCTACTAAATTGATCCTCCTAGTCAAAAACCTCTTGTCCGGTTCTCCAATTATTTGAACTTCGTACTCGACTTCGAATAGCATTTTTTTTGCACTGCAATGAAGTCGCGAAGAATCTTCATATTCCTGTCATCCATTGCTGCACGCTCCGTTGCATTCATTTTCTTCTGCGCCGAGTACAGACTTGGAACTGACTCAATGTCCAGCCCACCGTCGTGCAAATGATGCTCCATGCGGACTGAACCTTGAAACCCACTGTATAGAACGAATCCAAGATCTCGGATGAACCGGTTTCGCACATGATCTCTGGACTTGTTCATAAACTCGGTCACTGCCGTCAGTGCCGATTTCGTCACAGTGATGCCTACCTCCTTTCTGTGCAACGGCCCATTGTCACCAACCTTTCTTCGCTTCTGCTTTTGAGCGGCCCCATCACTTCCCTCGGACGTCCCATGCATTCCATCCATGCGAGCAGAGTCCGTTCCGCGAATTGTCTCCTCAATGGTCCCGGTAGTCACATACCCCCGCGCCCTCCACCGTTCGATACCTTCCGACGTTCCATTGGAGCTGGAACGGTCTCCTCCCTCTCTGAAAGAATTGTTTTGACACGTATTCTTGATTAAAGAGGTCACAACTTGGCAGCGCAATTCAATGTGGTTCCGGCCGGCAAGCGTCCTATTGAACACATCCTTTCGCTCATTGCTCTGCCTGGCGAACATCAGCGTATTGATTAGCTGGCATCCGTTGAAATGCCTATCCCTCTTATCCACCATTGCCTTCGTGTACGTTGGAACAACAGCACACAGCACAGCACACACCATTTCGAACGTGAACGATTTCTCCGCATCCTGCGCAATGCGGAGACGTTCCCTGTCCTTCTCGGAGGCGATCTTCTTCGGATGTCCTTGTCCCTGGCTCAGAAGCCCATCGACGATGCTCTTGACCTCCTGCATATCGGTGTTTAGCATGGAGACAGTCTTGGAGACATTTCCGAGAGTCTCGCGTAATTGAATGGTGCTTTTCTCGACGGCATCCATTTTATCACTCAGGGCTTTCAGCTCTGCAGTAATGTTCGAAAAGCCCTCACGCGTTATTTCGGAAAATGCGGCGATGCTTACGGAGGTTTCGGGATTCATGTTGAACTTGCAATTGGAGTTTGCTAAAAGGAGAAGTGCTTTGAAGGAAGGATGTCACGCTTAGTACAGCAGTGTTGTAGCAAATATCATTCCAGTGGATGCATCCATCCTGTTCTACTCTACATAATAATAATGCTTCCCAGTGCTCCGTAACGGTTATTTTTCATAATTTAGTGGTGGATGGTGCGTATTCTTTCCTTTGCCACCACCCACGTCCTGCGCATACCACACCTCGCTACCAGACTGCCGTCTCCTACTCGACACTTTCAATTCAAAGATAGATAGGTATAATTTGAAATGCTAAACTCAACATAATATAGCTACTCTGTACATTCTCTCCTTACGGTGAGACAAACCAGATATGTTCTGTTCTCTCAATCTTTCTTTCTAAAATATCCTATTCAGCATCTAGCTTCCCCACACCCAACTATCTGTAAAGCACCATCACAATTACTATCACAATTGCTATAGTCGTATACCACACACCATTCCAATATTTACCTTCACACCAAACTATGCTCCATATTTCCTCTCAAGTCCACTCCACCAGACAGTGTTGTGAACCAATGCACGGTACTTCCCGCAGACAATACAATTTGCTATCTACACTACTGTCTACAGATTTCCCCAGACAGTGCAGTAATACAATACAATGCACTGCCTCAGACAGTAAAATGTACTGTCTGCACATACTGTCTGGCAGCAACACTTCCGGACAGTAAAATTTACTGTTTTTGGTACTGTCCAGATTTCGTGCCAGTTTATTGCTGCAGCAGTATTCTGAAATTTCCAGACAGTAAATTTTACTGCTTTCGCGCACTGTCTTGGCCAGACAGTAATTTTTACTGTCTCAGACAGTAAATGTACTGTCTTTTTTCATTCCCAACACCGTAGTGTACGGTGTCAACCGATATCTGTCCCTTCCACGGTACCTTGCTGTTCCCTTTCTGAATCATCGCGGGCCTGTACTTACCTGACCACGCGTCTCTCCTATCATAGACCTCATACCACTGCACGAAGAGGTGACTGATAATTCCCTCGCCGTTCCTCTTACAGGTAAAAATTTGCCCCAAACAGAACGGCATCTCTGCAGTACTGTCTTCTCCATTTACGGCCACGAAGCGATTCACTGAGTAGGGAAGGTCGGATAGTGGCATGTAATATGCAATCGAAATGTCATCCTCCAGGAGTGGAGCCGCGTGCCCACTCCCTTTTCGGTATGAACTGTTCATTTCGAAGCATTCGATAAGGTTCCAATGGAAAGATCCCTCCCTGTCCACATATACCGGTCTCAGAAGCAAATGAAGTCGATCCATTTTTGAACAATCATTTACTCTGCTTTCCTCTGAGCGAAAACGGAGCAGAATTTCATGACCATCTGGCGGAGAACGAAGTACACTGGGAGGCGTTTTTCTGAGATCTGGTGGCAGAACTATGAATCCACTCAAACCAGGAGTGAGAACTGGAAGGGGCTCCAAGTCGTCATCACAAAAAATCTTCACATAGCATGCAGTCCTGTAGAACTTGTAATATTGTCCTATATCATGAGATCGATGGAACTTGAAGTACCTGTACTTCGAGAAGGCGTGTACCTTTCCAACCGAATTCTGATTCTTGCAGATCCCGGAGAAGTTCACCACGTGCAGCATACGACAGACAGAGGGTTCCGGCGTATATGACATTCTTAGTTCCTCCACTAAATCTTCCATAGTGACGGCGTTGTGGGAGCGTAGTCTTCGAGATGTACAACTGAAGGCCTGATCAATGTCGGCATGAGTATGACCGATGGGGAGGAAAGAAGCATGCACTTCTTCAAATACACCCCAGGCCACGAGAGACTCTAGATAGCAAAACAGAAAAAAGTTCTTATCCTCTCTGGTACAATTATCTACCTGGAGGTATAGAGTACCCTGTAGTTTCGAACCCGTGGCCTTTTTGGAAAGAGTTCTGTGGATTGCCTCGATCATACGATTTGCGCCAGTTTCGAATTCGGCATTTAGAGTGTACAATGATAGATGCTTCTTGACTCCATGTTCAAGAACACCAATCAGCTTCACCTTCAAACTATGTCCAACCGTTGTTTTCGTACATACCGTGAAATGTGGTAGACCGTATCCTGATTGGTCAGCTCCATCCACAATCAAAGAGGTGAATCTGGATGGATATAGTGAAGCTTGCTCACATTTCTTTTGGTATTCCCGGCGTTCCCGTGCCACCATCTCAATGTGAATCTTTCGACGCTCGAGGAGTGGAGCAGTACGATGCACATCTGTCCCTATCTTTTCCAGCTGTTCCCGAATGTACTCGCACTCAGAGCATTTCGTGAATCTCTGGATTCGTCTGACCTTGATATTGTCGCAAAAAATTTTCCAAGTTTGGTAGAAGTAGCTCAATGTTGGCGGCGACAGGTTCGAATACAAAACCTTGTACTGGTCGCAAAACATTTCATATGCAGCATTATTCAGGAAAAGAGGTAAGTGCATATCTGAGTTGTCTGGCATCATATCCGCTGTTGAGTCAGCAAGGCGTTGAAGGAATTCCTTCATGATCTGCTTAAGCAGATCACCGCATCTCTGTGTGTGGAGGCAGTAATTCGTTTCGCAGATAAAGAAGATGGAAATGATCCGTTCTGGGCGGTTTTTTCACAGAGCTTTGTAAGTGGCGCGAGAACCTGAAGGAGAATTCGAGGAACCGGTAGCACTTAACTTTTCCAGAGGAGTAGAACTGATTACTGTTGGGCTCCAGAAGACTTTGCAGATATCTGCGGTGATCGTCCCTGTTCCATAACAACACCCTCCCAGCCTCGTTCCTGAGAAATATGGAATCTGTTCTCCGAAAATATCCTTTGTCACAACACACAACTCTTCTCATATCTCTTCTCGAGAGAGACAAGCCGAATTTCACCCGCTTCTCGCGCATGGCGCTGTTCCGACGTTCTGGATGGGACCTTGTTCTGCTTTCGTATGACTTCCGGTTTGGCACGCTCGCAAACGGTCTGGGTGTAGATGTGATAGATAGATGGATCGGAGGCAGTAGAAGTGACTCGTCTTCCGTGCATAATTTCGTCTTCATCCTGCTTGGATATGCTCTGAAAATTTGAAGATGATACACCGACTGACTCAGAAGTATTTTTCCGTACATCGAGGAGTAACTCATTCCGGTTTCTCGTAGCAAAGGGATGTTCTGATACGTAGTCTGTGGATAGAGAGGCGATCATCGCCTCTGCGTTCTGTCGCAACTCATTTCGAATCCCAGTAGAAATAAAATTTGGAGCCATGTCGAACTGAATCACAGTTTGGTTTCCCTTGGAAAACCCTATAAGAAAAGGAATATGTACCCCTGATATGCTTTAGATGAACCAATGATGTACGTGACATCTCTACTCTACGCAAGAGATACTTCGCTGATGTCCGGGAGATGAGCGTATGGACATCTCCCGTCCATCATTGGTGTATCGCTATGCGGCCATCAGCTGAAGAGCAAATGATCCTTATCCGTACATCAGAGGAACACCATGCATGTCATAGGTACATCATGCGGCCATCTTTGGTACATCTTTAAGGCTTACTGGGAAAAGAATCAGCGGGGATAGAACTTGAAGGTAATAAAGTTTTGAAAGAATAGTCTCCTGGTGACGTCAAGAATCTGTATTGCAAGCAGAATATGGACGAGGAAAGGTTCAGGCAGATGGAAATAGTGATACGGAAACTTTCTTCGACGTACACTACTATAGGTTTCCCTCACGATGGCGGCATTCACAACGGCGGCAGTTGGCCCATAAAACTGTCTTTCACTGTGTAATGGCACTCTATAGCCGTACCAGAAACCAAATCATCACAGAATGGGGTCATAACGTGGTTTATGATTTAAAATTTGTTCTTTCTAGGATGTCACATAGGTGAAATATGAAATATCCTATCTCTTTTTTGACGGTTGACGCCCCACTTGGTCATCATACCAGAACTATGAACATGGTTTCATCCGGTACAAATCCCATGCGAAGATTCCGTTCAAGCCCTTCAAAGATTGGGGAGGAAGTTCTGAACCACCGTACTTGTATGGGTAGACACAGTCGACGGAACCCTCTCTCAGTTCAAAGCGGTAACAGGACACAAGTTTTTGACCCTGTTCTTGAAACAATTCCAGTGATGTGTTATGAATAGTAGTTTGGAAATGTTCTCCTCTAGTGCCTGGATTCATTAGTACTGCTTTGCCTATAGCATTCTCCATGTAATATAGTTCGACAGTATCTCCCCCCTTCAGTTCCGTCCCCATTCTGTCAAAGCGAGAATTTCCAGTACGTTTCCCACCCTCCGTACTGCCCTTCTTGGGGGAAATGTGTTTTGGTTTCTCCAAAATAATCTCAGAAGATAATGCACCGATAGTTGTTGTATCTTCTGCGATATAGTCTGTCTTCCTCTTTTTGGAACCCGGACGTGACCTCCATTTGCCCCGGTACATTATTTCGGCAACGGAACGAAGCCGCTCATGTGTAAGACGGAAAACATTGGAACTAGCTTCATAACCACGCAGGAACGAGCAGTTTTCATTGCCGCTATCGCAGTTGTAAGTGTTCCGGCATAAACATCGATAAAAGAGCCTCTCTCAGGGCAGAACGTGTTGATTATCTCAGATAACATTCCGATATGCTTCTCTTCAGTGAGAACGGGCGATTTAGTTCCAGGGGTGAGGAGTTTGTCTCTCAGAACAGGAATTTGGGACATGGCAGCGAATTTACGTTTCGTCTCGGTTGTTACAAGGTGATACAGACTTCGGAGGTCTGGTTTGAAACCATCTTTCCGATTTCCAGGAGCCCTTGCCACAATTGCAAACTCACATGCGTTCTGCGGAAACATGTCTCCGCGACGTGCTTGTACTGTGTTCGTGTCTTTCATGAACACGAAAGGGTATTTTGGACCATCGAAACCAATATTTCGAAGCTCATCGAGGAAAACCGAGAAATTTCGGAACGACAAGAAGCAAAAGAACCACCCACCTGGCTTCAAAACTCTTCTTGCAAACTGACATAAATCCTGTGGAAATGACTTTTACAAGAAAAATTCTACAGGTAATTTCTACCAGAATTTTAATTTAGGGTCAGATGGACGTCTGGAAGTTTCCAGCCGTCCAACCGTAGGAAGCTAAATACAGCTCCCAGCGGTCGGAATAACCTAAGGGAGATAAGCTAGACTTAGTAAAAATCATCTATCTACGTTTCTACAATCTACATCGTTTTATCTCCCCGTCCCGTGGCCACGTACAACATGGTACTCTTGTGGAGGGCCGACGACCCGAACCAGCAGGCTGGTCCACCCACTGCTAAGATTGACGGCTCTCTCTCTTCCGACGTCAAGAAGTTCTTCTTCTTCTTCGAGAACGTCGCTATGCGCGGTAAGTCCGACGAGGAGAAAGCGCTCGAACTCCTCGCCCACCTCGAGGGCGAGGCATTCGACTTCTACTACGAAACGTTCGCCAAGGATGGAGCGCTGACGGAAGAGGCTATGAACTACGCCCTCGTCAAGACGGCCTTCATCGATCGCTTCGGAGTCAAGACCGAGCCGAGTGACGATATTCGCAGTGCCATCAATGCGGTACTGGATCCTGAGGATCTTCTCGGATCGCTCAAAGCTATGGATCGTCTGTTCGAAAAGGCATCCTTTAATGATGAAGCTAAGTTCGGCCTTCTGAGGATTGCACTCTCCCGCTTCCCAGAACTGGCCCAGTTCGCGATCTATCGCGGTGCCACCCACTACTCCGATCTAAAGAAAGTGGTGCGTGACTTCGACCAGGGTCGCAAGGACTTCCTATCTTCTGTCCCGTATCAAGATTCCGGAAAACAGCACCCGCTCGATTCCACCTACGGATCTAAGCGGGTACTGAACCGTCCTGACGCACGGACGTCACAGGTGGAGAGCAAGGTAGACAAGCTAGCAGAGCAACTTGCCGAACTCTCCCTCATTGTCCGCAAGCAGACGGGGTCTTCCTCATCCGATAGGCGCGAAACGCCTCGTCCTTGCTCCTTCTGTCAGAAGCCTGGACATGGGGCTAACTCCTGCCCCGAAAACCCTCACTGAGACACCCGTTGCTCAAAATGTGGTCGTTTGGGTCATTCTGTCGCGACATGCTATAGTCGCCAGAAGGGCACGGAGAAGCAGAGGAGCCCCTCTACCGGCAGGGACGATTCCTCCCGTTCGAATCAAGTTACCGTTGTAACCGCAACTCCCGATGTTGTTGGTACTACGAAACGTACCATGACTGGAGAAGCGGTTCCGAAGCAACGTCGAGCTGAGGGGATCAATACTGAAAACCTGATGCACCCAACGCCTGGTCGTATCCTACCTCCCTTGCAACTGGAGCTTCTTCCCATCCGAGGGAAGAAAAACCGCAAGGCGAAGAAAAAGAACACTTCCAAGAAGGTTCTTCAAGATCACGTCGGAAAGTACGACTTTGTTGGAGAGCTCGCTAATGCGTCTACAGGCCTGACGTTCGGCCAACTCCTCCGTGGAGACGCCGCCGAAGCCGCCAAAGAGATGCGACGTCTCTTCTCGCCTCTTAAGAATCGCCGACCGAGTAAGACTGCTCCAGCCTTAAACGTTCAGAACAAACGAGTTTTGATGGTCGCGCCAGTTCGTATCTATGGGCGAGAGATTCGCGCGCTCCTGGATACTGGGGCTATACCCAATATCATCTCTGCAGATCTCGCCCGTCAGTTGTGCCTCCTGCCGAAGCGTACCAAGCAGAGGATTACGGTCGCAGATGGGTCGAGTGCCAACTGCATTGGTCGTGTCAAAGATGTGCCCATAACCTTTGGAAACCTCACAGCTTCCATGGATTTCCTCACCATTGAAAAGGCACCTATCGGCCTCATCATCGGCTTACCGGCCATGGAGGATCTACAGGCTAAACTGGATATTGGGAGTCGAGTCGTTGAGATACAACTCGGCAAAGAATCGGCAAGGATTGGGGTAGAACCCGATAACGGCCTCCACTTCCTTCCCCAGGGTGGTATTGAAAGCGAAGACTTCACGTCTCTCAGCACCGATAAAGGAGCCTCGACGACTTCTTCAGGCGAAGAAGACGAAGGTACGCTAATTGTCGCCCACGTTGATTTCGCCAAGCCGCAAATAGCGGTCGAAGAGGAGAGCGACCTCTCTGAGACCGAAGAGCATGACAAGCTCATCGAAGAAAAACTCGTGCATCTATCACCCTCGGATAGACGAGTTATATCGGAGTCGTTGAAGGACTACGGAATCGTAGCTTGGTCCTTTCACGATCTCAGGAAAGCCGACGTCCCTGTTAAACACTCTTTTGAGCTGCGTCGACTACCGCATCCTGAATCGGAAGATCAAACCCGATCGTTGGCCCTTACCCAGGATCGAAGAGATTTTTGATGAATTGGGAGGAAATTCCCTCTTCACCACTCTCGATCTCTTCTCTGGGTATTGGCAGATTCGAATGGATACCGCTTGCAAGGAGATGACGACTTTCGTCACCCGTTACGGTACCTATAAGTTCGAAGTTATGCCGTTTGGACTAATGAATGCCCCGTCCACCTTCCAGAGGATGATGGATGAGATGGTCAAGGATCTTCCATTCGTCCGAGCGTATCTCGACGACGTTGTGTTATTCTCTAAAAACATGGAAGAACACGTCTCCCACCTTCGTATCCTTTTCGAGACTTTAAATCAGAGGGGTTTGAAGCTGAAGATCGTCAAATGCTTCTTCGCTCAACCTAAAGTCGAGTTGCTTGGTCACATCGCTAGCCACGATGGGGTGTCAGTAGACCCCGCCAAGATTTCTGCCATTAGAGACGTAGCTCCGCCGCAAACTGCTTCCGAGCTCCGCAGGTTCCTCGGTTTGGCGGGCTATTATCGCCGGTTCATTAAGGGGTTTGCCGACATCTCGGCTTCTCTCTTCCCATATACCTCTTCTGGACGTTCCTTCGAATGGACAGAGGAGATGAATCAGGCCTTCTGGACGCTGAAGGAAAAACTAACTTCGGCTCCCGTCCTTTCCTTCCCTGACTTCGATACTACCTTCGTAGTCGAGACAGATGCATCCTCCGTATCCGTCGGAGCTGTCCTAGCGCAGAAGAAGGAAGACGGGCGTATTCATCCTATTCAATTCGCGAGCAGGACAATGAATACGGCCGAAAGAAAATATTCGGCATGCGAACGAGAAGCCCTAGCAGTTATCTTCGCACTAAAGAAGTTCCGACTCTACCTTCTCTCCGCGCAGCCCTTCAAGCTGATGACGGATCACCAAGCGTTGCAATACGCCTTCCAGAAGAGGGATATACACGGACGACTTGCCCGTTGGCTCGACTTCCTCGCGGAATACGACTTCGTTATCTCGTTCAGGCCGGGAAGGCAGAACTCAGCTGCCGACTTTTTGTCCCGTCTAGAACAAGCCCAGACCGCTCCGGGGTCAGGAGAAGATGAGGGCGACCTCGCCCTGCTTGCCATTCCAGAAGCCCTCCGCATAGAACCTGACCTATTCGCAGTGTTCCAATACTTACGGGGTGGAGCTGAACCCGAAGTAGAGGGTCTCACTCGACAAAAGGTTCGACGGAGTTCCAAGGATTTCTTTGTCTGGGAAGACCAGCTCTTTCGCCGCACCGCGTTGGGACCCAAGGTAGTCGCACCGATTCCGCTCCGAATCAAGATCCTGCAAATGTTCCACGACAACATCGGTCATTGGGACGCTGCCTCGACCCGCCAGTTTATCGTGGAACGTTACTGGTGGCCGCGTATGGGCAAGGACATTCACGACTACGTTCGGAGTTGTGAGGGGTGTCAGAAGGATAAACCGGTACCCCGCTATCGGACTACCCTGAGTCAGCCGTTGACAGGCCTTTTCCACACGTTTTCCATCGACTTTGCGGGGCCGCTCCCGCGTACGGCCAAAGGTAACCGATTCCTTCTCATCGCCGTCGAACACCTCACTGGCTGGCCTATCGCCAGGGCCACCGCAGCTAGTACCACGGATGTCGTACTCAATTTCGTGAAGGATGAGATCATCTACTCGTTCGGTCCCCCGACTACCATTGTATCCGACAATGCGGGGTGTTTCACAGCCGCGACACTCGCGAACTTCATGAGGAGTAACGGGATCGACTGGAAGACCGTGCTCGAATACTCCCCTATGTCTAACGGGCGAGCCGAGCGGATGGTAGGTACCATCAAGAGGTCCCTAGCCAAAGTCAAAGGAAGGGACTCGGTCGAATGGGACACGCTTCTTCCGCACGTTCTCTACGGTTATCGCCGTCGTTGCATGACAGGCGGAGCCTCCCCCTTCGAACTGATGTACGGAGTAGTCCCGAGGGTAGTCGCCCACGACCCGTCACCGCTTCTGGACCGTCCACTGGACCCTCAATCCCGACTGTTTGAGATGTTAGCTCTCCAGTCGCAACGAGCGAGCAGGGTAGAAATGCATCTACGCAATACCCAAGCTCGAGCCCACCTACCTGAACGAAGGTTCAAGGTAGGCGACGAGGTCCTGGTGGCGAAGGGGAAGGCTTTCGGAACGACGAAGCTGTCGCTGTTCGAAACTAAGTGGTAAGGACCGTTTAAGGTCATCCAATCTAGCCACCCCCGATACCTACTCGCCTCCGACCAAGCGAAGGTATCACGCCGCCCCATCCATGCGAGACGTCTACTTCTCTTCCGTAGGCGTCCACTACATCTACTGCATTAAGTTTCCATTAGGGAAACCCTTCGCTTGCACACTCCCTTTTATGCATAATCCCTTTTTAATCATTCAACCCTTGTCTACGCATTCATTTCAATTCTAGATCTCTCTACCCATTACTAGCTAGTCTACTCAATACGATTCATTTCCTTCTCTATCAAATCGTTCTGTGCTAAGACAACCCCTCACCGTCGATCTTCGCTTTGCGAACCTTCTCGCGCTTCCTCATGCGCTGTCGCTTAGCGCGCTTCTCCTCTGGATTCGAACCCTCCCGTCGGACGCGTCGAAGATCATTGAAGGAGGAGAAATCCGACGACTTACTGGTGCTACAACATAAGAAGAATGCCCGAGGCTCTAGACTCATCACAAAGGCTTCAGAGGAGTCGTAGATGAGACCAGGCCAGGTACGAGAGTCGATACATATGGCGTGTTTCAGGCCATCTCGACTCCAAACCTGCACCACGTATACGTCCGGCTCCCTCGAAAGTTTCTCCCGTAACCACACCCATTGCCTAGAGCGCGAATCTGGGGCTCCTAGGTCGAAATGGGGGATCGCCACCCGGGGCAGAGTCACTGTTGAAGGAGCACGATCATCGATGGCCTTCGAGACAGAACCAAAGTCCACGACACTAGTACAATAACCTCGAACAAGGCGTTCTTCTTCGTCCCGAGCCAGCTCCCGACGGAAAAACCTATCGGCCGTGTTAAAATCGCACACGAGAGCGATCCCATTGGCGGCCGCGGCAGTTGTTGGTGAAGTCCTGCACAGGTACCACCACGCGGTTCCGAGGGGTCCCCACGAAGAATGGGGGGGCTTCGAGGGAGGGCACCTGAGCCATGGCGACATTGACTCGTTTCTTCTTCCCAGGTTTCTTGTAACACCAAGCGTCCATGCTGGCTATTAAACTCACCCGCGAGGGTCGACCGCTCTCTCGGGTCACAGGAGAGGGATTATCCTGCTCCTGAAGTGCCGCATCGCGCTCCGCCGGTTCGGATACCTGACGGAAGACCATCGTATACAAATCTATCCGATGGCCGGCGTGTTCCCCTTCGGCGGAGGCGTAGAAGCATCCTTCTATTTCGTCGTTGTCACCACCCGTCAACAACCAAATCTTCTCGATGACCCAGTCCGTGTCGTCGGGACATTCGGTGTACCTTTCGGTGTCACCGTGGGATTCAGTGAGACCGAGACGGCAAGCCATCTCCGCGGTGAGGATGGAGATGGCTGGGTCGGAGACAAATTCGACGATTTGGGGCCCGAAAAGGAACTTCAGTTCCCTAGCCGTCACTTGGCACGGATCTCGACGATTACGGCCGAAGTCGACGACGAAGCGACCTCGGTGGTCGACGGAGTGGCGGATGTTTTGGACGTCTTCACGTCCGAACCATCGCAAGAGGTTCTGACGAATTCCCCGATGGGACTTATCGTCGAAGTTTACCTCGTTAGCCCGCGCAGGGACGGCTTCCCCGGGGTGATAGTGAACTTCCTGGCCACCCTCACGACGGTAGGTGCCAGGGCTAACAGGAGGGTCTCGTCTGGGAATATGTGCTGCCTGAGCCGCTAGCTCCCGCCGTGGGGCAGTCCCCCCAGTCGACTTCTTTGCGGTCTGTTTCGTCTTGGCCATCTCAATGGATCACCCACCAGGTACCGAAAGGCCCACGTAAGCGAGATCTCAACAAATCGATGACCGCGACTACGCAGGGTGCTCGGAGAGACGACCGAAGGGAAGGCGGGAAGTGGGATGGCTGCAAACAGACGTTTACTGTAAGTTATCGCACTACAGTAAGCTACCAACTACTGTAAAGTACTTACAGTGCTTACAGTAAGGAAGGGGTCAGCGGTGGAAGAGGGTCTGGAGTCCAGACCCACGCGAAGGTACTGCCGGCTTTTATACCGAGCGCGGCCCAGAACCTGCGAAATTAGACCTCCTCGGTGCCTCGGTCTGGCCGGGGGGTCATGTGGAAATGACTTTTACAAGAAAAATTCTACAGGTAATTTCTACCATAATTTTAATTTAGGGTTAGATGGACGTCTGGAAGTTTCCAGCCGTCCAACCGTAGAAAGCTAAATACAGCTCCCAGCGGTCGGAATAACCTAAGGGAGATAAGCTAGACTTAGTAAAATCAATCTGTTCTACGTTTCTACATTTCACACCGTTTTCTCTCCCCGTCCCGTGGCCACGTACAACAAATCCTTAATGTCCTTATCACTCATAAAATTTTCGTATGTGGTACAGCGGAGAGATTTAGACTTTGGGGTTCCGTACGGAGGATCTGTCAAAATTATGTCCTGGAGAGGATGATCATCTGTCCACATCTGTTTGTCAAAGTCCTGCCACTTCATCTGATGGAAAAATATTCCCATTTCCTTTACAAAGTCTTTCCTTTCTGCAGAGCCTTTGGCTGGAGAATTTTGTTTCGGATGGAGGTTCAAACGGTTTGAGTTCATACTGGGTGTACCAGAATTTCTTTCCCTATTTTTTGGAGTTCTCCCAGGAGTACAGTTTTTCGATTCTTCCTGTGGTTCAACACGGACTTCAATCTCATATTGTATAGATGAATTCGTTATTTGACTCATTTTCGGCACCGAAAGAACATCTCCTTGGAGTAATTCGTTCCGATGGACAGAACTATCGTCTTTTCGTTCTTCCGATATTTTAGACTTCTGTTGGGAAACCATACCCTCAGTGTCATCTTCAGCTCTCGTCTCGTTCCCTACTTCGATACCAGAAGCATTTTCTAGCTCGGTGTCCTTCTGGTGGCTTTCTCGAAACTTCTTCATTGGAGCTGTTTGAGGGCAGAAGCTCCTATACTGTTTCAAGAGAGGACCCAGGAGGTCATCATCATTACCCATATTTTCTGCAATATCAGAGTCGAACTTTGATGACCGCAACAAGTTTTGCTTCGTCCCTTGCATCCCTTCAGGCCAAGCATCCCCTTCAAGAAGAACCTCAAATTTTCGTGTTTCTTTCATCGCTAAGCAGACGTTTTCGTATTGCTGGATGGTGTCCTTGTAAGAAACAGACTTCAACTTGTTCAGTTTAGAGATGTCTCGAAGGCTGTACGAGGTATGCACTTGAATCTCCTCCGCATCATCACCACAAGCGTTCATAAAATTCGTGGATGATTTCAGAGAGGTCATATTCACAAACTTTCGATAGACCCGACTGTCCGTCGTTGACATCATGGTGTTATTTCCATTTCTTCGAGTGTTGGAGAAACCGTGATTAGATCCTGCTAGATCGGGATGCTCCGAGTTCATAATAGTTCAGATTTCCTCGATGACCCGGGCGTGAAGTCTTAATGCTGTTGCAGCTGTCTGTCTGATTGTGTTGTCTTTAAGATGAGAACAACCGTCATACGCCGCAGCTACCTGTTTGGCAGTAGGGCTCTTGGAGGTCATGCTTTGAATCCGACGCGCTTCTTCTTCATTCCGCTTGGGGTGTCATAGAATATTTTTTCGACATAATGAGATGCGTCATGCTTTCGGTTCTGGTGTCTGCCGAGCTGTTTGAGAACTTGAATGGAATTTCCTCCCTTAAGTATAGTGACAGGCCACAGGAAAGAATCCCATCTCTCTGGGTCCTCATCCATAAGCTCCTGTATGGCTGTCAGCCTGTGCATTCCATCAACAACACCATACCAATTGGAACGGCATTCTGACTTTTCTTTCGCCTCCTGATCAGAAAAAAACTCGCCATTAGGGCCCTGTTGATATTTGAAGAAGTCAAATATGTGTCGCTTCAAAGACCCTGTCAGTTCCACAACTGTGGTGTTATCGGAACCTGAAACGAAACCGTCAACTCCACTCATTACATCTTTCTCAGCGAACGGTGCAGACTTCAAGGAGCCTAAAAATATTGCCTTCATTCGCACCACCCCCGAACGAACTACTTTCCGAACTGCAGTGAGAGGGATGCACGATCGCGGGACCACTCGAGTGTTCATTGAACCCTCCATTACATCTCCAAACAATGCAGTACTAGAGCCCATTCTAGAAGTTCCTGGTTCGTTTTGCGGAGGACTGTATTTCGGCCTGGATCTCGAGCCGGCATTCTTGAATAATTTGGTCATGGCTTTGCAAGCGAAATAGATGACCAGAATTTCGGAACGATGATAAAGATAACGAGGATACAGAATTGATAGCTGGCGCTGCAAGTAGGGAACAGGTAAGGTTGATGAGAAAATATCACAGTTTCTTCGAACGAAACAGCGAAAAGTTATACACTGCAGTGCAGAAGAGCACAAGGGCAGAATACGGAGATGATCTTATGACGAATACAATAGGAAAAATTGAGCTAGTACTGCCCACTTTCGGGGATATAGTTCATTGCATTGACAAGTAAGCCCAGATCCGTACTCTCCAAAGGGAGATACAAGATGGCTCCGGCCGGCGGTGCTGGCCCGATTATTGCAAAGCCAGCTGCGGTCCCAAGATGATCTGGTCACACAATATCAGTACTGGGGATTTGATTACGCTTAAATGATCAGGGCCATATGCGTCCATTTCATTTTATGATATCCAAATTTTATTTCATATATTGATCACGAAGATCATGAGAGTTGTTGACATGTTACTGTAGGTTGGCCCATCTAACATCACTGTTGAGCAATAAAGAAAACCATTTCTGTGAGTTGCTTGTTCGTTTCCACATGCACGGCATGTTTCATATGTAAGGTGACCAATGCGTCCGATATCAGTATTATGGGATAGGTCGTAGTTCCCAGCATCATTCATGATCCTTCGATACCAACCTCTCTTCTTTTCACATTTCTCTACATGTTCTGTCGAGCTCATTCATCCCGGTCGCATTGTTGTCAACTCATTATTCACCTCTACTACTAACTTTATCATGACAACTTGATCCAACGAAATCACCTTAGTGGATTCGTACTTGTGTTTCTCCTTCAAATAGACAAAAGCTGTATAGAACATATTTGATGACAAACTTCGGTACTGGAACCGAACCATGCTCACTAGTTTGGAGTATTGTTAAGAGCAAAGTTCGGTTTCGGAACCAAACCATGCTCATGACTTATCACTCGAACAAATATTCTTGCCGGCAATATGATCAGGATGTTCAAGAACCCCTATAAGAAAAGGAATATGTACCCCTGATATGCTTTAGATGAACCAATGATGTACGTGATATCTCTACTGTACGCAAGAGATACTTCGCTGATGTCCGGGAGATGAGCGTATGGACATCTCCCGTCCATCATTGGTGTATCGCTATGCGGCCATCAGCTGAAGAGCAAATGTTCCTTATCCGTACATCAGAGGAACACCATGCATGTCATAGGTTCATCATGCGGCCATCTTTGGTACATCTTTAAGGCTTACTGGGGAACCTATTATCAATCGTAGCTTTTGTTCTGTTCACATTGTATAAACTACATGCCATCCTTGCACGCATGTGTGTTTGTCATGGAAGAGATTGCATGCATTCTTCTCCATGGTGGACAGCTGTAATGATATTCTGCTAGTTCATGAGGTGCATAACACCGAACAAAATGTTTCACAGCAGTTCCGAAACGAGATGTCAGTCGACTGGTAGTGCCTAACGGGATGTCTTTTGTCACAAGTGGACTGATTCGGCAGTCCAATAAAGATCAAGAATTCACGTCCGAGTTTACTGCAGTACCATACAACTGATTTTTATTGACAAATATCGAACTTCAGAATCGCATAGATGAACCGGTCATTGGATCAATCTCCTTTCCCGTATAAAACATAGTATGTCTGTTCTTCATCGGCAAGCTCCCCAACATCACCGATAACCATGACAAATAACACTTCCCTTCAGGCCGATGTACCTGAAGAAGGACAAGTGTCCTCTGTCATGACCAAAAATTTGACAATGGCTCGATTCCTTTCAGAATTGTTTGCCTCTAAACAGTTACAGGAAAAGGAATACTGCAGTCGCCGATGCTTCGCATTTGCAGCCAGCGAGGATCTAATTCGAGATTCGCTTCGAGTCGCAAAATTCAACCGCCCGCTGCGCAACGCGTTTCTAGTATCGCTCTACGAACCTCTATCCGAAATGTACGCATACGGGGGAATTGTGGTATGTTATCGCTTTTTGACGGACACGTTCGGATTCTCGCGCGAGATGCAGTGGTGCAACAAGAAACCCCTGAAGAGGAATGCTAAACTGGGAATTCAGAAGAGGAAATCAAAATACAAGCAGCAGCGCGTGCGGTCCCGGTCTCCGTCTCCTCCACAAGGGCTGGCGAGTCGTTCTCCTTCTCGCAAGCCCAAGATTCTGCCGCCACCCCCTCCTCCATTCTCCACCCAACCGGAACCGCACGCAGCCCCGCAAGTCGAGCCCCTAAAATCTCCTTCCGTCGCCCTTCCAAAATCCCTCCCGGCTCCGCCCCCACGACTATCATCAGCAGGCCCTCAGAACAAAATACTTCTAGTCATTAAGGGAGACCAATGTAACGAGGCGGAGCTGTTTTGGGTTGCACGGACCCAGAAGGTTATTCGCCGTGGGAAGCGTGTGAGCAAGAAAATTTTGCATTGGTATGCAAAGGGAGAGGGCGACGCATACATGTCTACCTACTAGCCGTGTTTCGTCTTAGATACGCCAACGCCATGGACAGATAGCATATATATTCGCTCGACTATTACGACTTTCAGCGCGCTATGGGACGGCAAACTGGACGCAGCTACGCGAGCGCGGATCGAATATCGCCTGGACGCATGGAAACGCCCGTAAATTCATTGGAGTTTGCTGGAGTTTGCTGGTGTTCGCTGGTGTTTGCTTATGTTTTCTGGGTGTTTTCTGGGTGTTTTCTGGGGTGTGCTGGTGTACGCTGGGGTGCCACCCCAGCAAACACCAGCACGCTCGTCAAACCCCAGCACACTGTGCTGGGGTTTGACGAGCGTTTGATTTTTATTTTGTGCTCCCATGACCACCAATGCACGCAAGATGCATACTACTACTTGATTTCCATGACCACCCACTGATGGATATGCACAAAAAATCATTCAGCCTCCTTAACACTCTGTTGACCACTTGTTCACAACACTCTGATTTGTATTCGCCTAGCACGATTCATACTTGCGCCAGTGCTGGATGCACTGTGACACATACTTCTTGCAATGAGACACATTGGTTCTGCGAAGCCCGTTCGGGGATTTGTAGCCACAAAATCCCTTTCCATCCTGTTATTGGCTGGCCCCGAACAGGGAGATCATTTGCTTCCAAAAATCTTGAAAAATTATATTCAACCCCCAGGCACGAGCCACCAGTACTTGATCAGTTGTCCATGAATTGCATTTCTGCGCCGGCAGCCATTTCGTAGCTAACAATATACTGGGCGTTGTACTCGGCGTAGCACCTGGCAGTGTTCAAACGAATGCTCGACAACGCTTCATCTTCATCTTCGACATCCTCCTGCTGTGGTTCACATTCCATCCCTTTCCCCTCGCGCGCGTCGCGTCCTTGCGCATCGTTGTATACAGGTCCGTTGTCTTTGCGTTTGCAAAATTGCGGCAGCGCAAGTAATTTTTTTCTCGCATTTCAGCACGCGGAGGTGTCTGCAGACGCGACCCTATCGCGCTTGTGCAGGGGGGCGATGACGTCGGGCTAGGGGCGCGGCACGTTGACCGCAACTGACTTATCAGCTCTACAAGATTACTGTACCACAGCTCACAGAAAATATCGTCATAACTTTCGCCACTTCACACTGCCAACTTCAACGTTTGGGATTATCGCTGCTCACTGCGCATCCACAACGCGAAATGACTGCGCCACAACCGATACGCGATGCCCCCGTCTACCGCGCCACCTTCGCGTTTGTCGTCCGAATGCAAACTGCAAACTCTCCCCGCCGCCCCATTCAATCAACAGGGTGATGGGCAACATATACAGCAATCATCTCAAGAAGCTTAACAGAGATCGCCGCACATGCAGTCCCATGACACTCAGATGCAGCAGCCTTCACATCAATCACAACGTTCTCAACCTCATCCTACATCTCAAATAAATCGACAGCATTAGAATCCTCTGCATGAGATGCAACTGCTTCCTCATCTCCGTACTTTACCGAAGATCCAACAGGGTGACACGCAAAAGAAGTCTTGCATGCAGGCTATGGGAGGTCCAATAGATATGAAGTCACGGAGGAGTCAAGGTGAGTCGGAGATTGATCGTCCGTCACATATTCAGTCAGATCATCGCGGCTCTGAATTTGATAGGCAAGACGAGTGACATGAGCTGCCCAGAATTGCTATAGTTGAAAAACATGAGCATCGTAATGAATCCTCCTTGCCACCCGCAAGTCTTTTATCCTTTCTACAGAGAAGTTTTCGAGCTTATTGAGACCTACTCTGTTCGTCAGGAAAAAACGATCCAGCAAGGTATCGGGCTGAAAACGGCACCCACTGATGGTGATTGAGAATCTTGTCGCACAAGAAAATTTGAGATGGGAAATTTGGAGTGTGACGCAGTGCTAGAGTTTGCATGATCGAAGAAAATTGCAGTACTGTGCATTAAGAATGGAGGCGGTCTTCGTGCATCAATTGTTGCGTCCATGGAAACATAAAAACGCACTATCCCGACGCAATGTACGATCCTGATGACAAAACACGGAAAATTTGCGTTCATCTCTACGCAGCATCTGGCGTGCTGTATGCCACCATCCAGCGCGTAGCACTGCTTCTGTCGTGCTCTATCGATTCAAAAATGTAACACGCATACTATGCGAGATGTAGTACATCTCTATTGCTTCTAGTATGTCTTTTCGCTTGCTAACTAACGTTTCAAGGGCCAAATGTACGATATCAATTGATTTTTCGATTCCTACTTAACGCACGTTTAAGACGTGTCTTCAGGACTGTCAGGAGAACATCGCTTTCCATTCTGTCTGTAAAATGCCAGCCTGTGATGATACATTCGAACAAGTCTTTGAAGAGACTGCTCCTGGGACGGAAATATCTCGTTTATGCTGCTCTCCTGGTAGCGCGGAGGACTTCGAATTTTGATCTGAATATGGTGAGGGTTACCACCCGTTTAAAGTAGATATTGCAAAGTGCCATTGGTCATCAGCTTTGCAGCATTGGCGACCTGGTGCACAGACGACACATCCTATTCCGCGCCTTCAAAACTCGCGGTTGGATCTATCAAGATGCACTGAGTGCATCTCGCAGGCTCAATAATACTGCACGAAGATTTGCGACGCAACGAGTGAGATGAGCACATGTGTTGCCTCAGATTTGTATCCAATACAGCGATGTCTATGACGTCTCGCTCATTCCTCGACTGGCAGCTGGGCATGGTATGTTGCATGCTATTCGTTTCCCTCACCTGTCGACAAATTGTATTGAATGTGTAATGTGAAACAGTTTACTCCTGCGGTACGTAGCGTTGGTACAACAAGGCTGCGCTTGCTAAGCATATTTCCGACCAGTGCATCTTGCATGCTCAATATTACTGCACGACTATTTGTACCTTCATTGTGGAAGTGATTTTACTTAAGCCCTGCCCCTCTGCCGGACAAAACTGCTGTTTCTCTACCAATAAACGTCAACACCCGGTCAAAATCAACAAAGTTTATTGATGTTTGCATCGTCAGCAGCATTCATGGATGGTGACAACCAGCGAAAAGAACACAGTGTCGATGTTATTGCACTAGCTGATGAGAGACGAAGCGACATATACAATGAGGTACCTGAACCAATTGATCTGTTGCCTGAGCAGGTGATGGAATTTTACAGTGTGATTTGGGTGGTGGTTTCATTGGAGAGCAATGCGATTGCAGTTGGAGATGTAACAGGATCCGGGTTGGCTCATCAATCTCTCTATGCTTTATCTCTGTACAAGCGTGTATAGTAAAGCCTTGTTGATCAACAGCAGCCTGTAGGCTAGGCAATTCCCTTATGTCATGAATTATGGCAAAGAATGTATCAGAATTGTCAGCGTCACATGCAGTGCGTGCTACAGCTAGAAAATTCGACAGGGATGCGCTTGTTTCGATAGAAGCCAAAAATCGCTCTCGATGTTTTGGAGGGATTCGACTGCCGATGGGATAAAACAGTGGATTTATTAGCACGGCATCGAATGCTCGGTGAAGCACTTGCGGCAAACAGCCACCTTTCATATCATGGTTTTAAACATGGCCAGTCACATCATTCAACTGCGAGGTTCGTATTGCGCGCTGCGCTAGTTACTCCTGAAGCACCACTAGGGGGGCATAGAAGGGGGAATTAGCCCTGGAAAATAAGATGGAAACGAGGCCTGTACCGGCGCCCAATTCCAATACACGCGGGGTCGATGAGCAATTCAGACGTCGTTTGGATGCTCAGATGTGCAAGTAAAAGTAGGGAAGAACAAAGGACTCGGTATTGGCACGGTAGATGCGTCGCGCCTGCAGTAAATATACGTTCTGTCGAAGAATCAAGTCCAATGTCTCAGCTTTGTACGGTCTGAGATGGGCTGGTAACACGTGCTACGTGTTGTACAGCAAGGTCGTCGCTTGGCCATGCATCTTCACAGCGACGTGTATATACATTTGACCCAGTCACCTGCGTGGCATGATTGGATTTGGGCGGGCGATCTGGTGGAGCGGTGCTTGAATATGGGCGTGTGAGCAAAAGTTGTTGGAAGGCGGCGCATCGCACCTAACAGATAGATTGTGAACGAGCTGATGAGCACTGCATTGGTGGCAACAGCAGGGTACAGGCGAAGATCACAGTATCGTTGGTGGCGACAACAACGGAAGAGTGACGAATGGAGAGACCCATAGTTTTTGGCATTCGATCAGATTGCTGCTGCTGCAAAATTATAGGCTGATGAAGAATATCAACTTCGTTTCTACGACTACTTTCCTGTGCTCTCGTCCTTGCAACGTCATGAGCGCTTGCCCTCGCACGGAGCCATTGGCATCCAATCCACGCTCTATATCTATCAGCCATGGCATTTGTCTCGCACTTTGCACAGATCCAAGCAACCGGAATCAACAACTACCAGTTCTAAGTGCCGGTCAAAGTTACAATTGTATAGGAAAGATGTCTTATGTGGTGGTATTACTACGGAAGAGGGATGTGATGCGTTTGACATGAGGGATTATGCGAGAGTGTGCACGGCACAGAAGTTAGATAAATAGAAACACGGTGCACATACAATTTTCTATAAAATAAATGAAGTTAATTTCACCGACTGCTAATTGAGGTAGGATCGAGTAGTCTTGGAAACTACCAATACGGTTGCAGCCAGACTTGAAGGCAGAAACGAACAGAGCTGTAACAGGCTGTCTAGCGATCATAATGAGCAGGGAAGTGATGTACTTGACATTGTCAGCGCAATTCCACCCAGTCAGTCAATACCTTCATCGTATTGGACAGAATTCAATCAACTTATAATTAATCAATGAACATCGAAAAAGTTTCAGATTCTGTTTTCGAAAGTACGTTCTGTGCATATCGAAATCAGTGGTTCGAGTCTCCGTTATTTCTTCGAAACCAGGTCTCCAAGTCTTGGTTCGCAAGAAGGCCTTTCTTGAAGGGAAAAACATCCAGATGGCGAACGGTGTCATCAGCGCTCGCACGTTGGTACCATTCGCCGTGGAGGTTGCCAATTTCGGCAACCGAGATATTCAGTTGCCCAAAGGCATGGTTATCGGTCACACTGAGGGTCCGCCAGCCTCGATACTCACGGTCGGGTCCATAGAGAATGGTCCGAGAGAGGCTAACGACCCTGAGCGAACCAAAGACCCACGGGTCATCGATAATGCCTTACCGGTTGGTGGCGAGCCACAGACGGGCGAGGCATGCCTTAGGGCAGAACCGGCACCAGATTGGCGCCAAGCCTTGTTGGACACTATCGAAGTTTCCAACCCTTCCCTTGGGAAGAAAATCATAGCGATGCTGGAAAAGCACGCGTCGATGTGGAGCGGTCACCTTGGTGAGATTTCAGCGACGCAGCACCGCATCGACTTGAAACCAGACACCGTGCCAATTCGGCAAGCACCGTACCGAACGGAGCATAAGAATCGAGAGATTATAGCCACCCAGGTGCGCGAAATGCTTCAGGCCGGCGTCATCGAGCAGGCACAGTCAGAATGGGCGAGCCCCGTTGTGGTTGTGCCGAAAAAGGATGGTTCTTCGCGTTTCTGCGTCGACTACTGACGGCTTAACGCCGTGACAGTTAAGGATGCATACCCCATCCCGAGGATGGATGACTGCATCGACTCCCTCGGTGAAGCATCCATTTTTACCACGCTTGATTGTAACAGCGGGTATTGGCAAATTCCAATCGCCGAGGCGGACAAGGAGAAGACGGCTTTACAGCACACGTTGGTTCCTACCAATTCTTGCGCATGCCTTTTGGCCTTACCAACGCGCCTGCAACCTTCCAGCGCGCGCTTGACATTCTCCTTTCGGGAGTCAAATGGCAATTCTGCCTAGTGTATCTCGACGACGCAATTATCTTCTCGCGAGAAGAAGAAGAACACATTGCGCACATCGACGCCATACTGACCATTCTACGGAATGCAGGAGTCTCGCTCAAGTTCAAGAAGAGCGAGTTCTTCCGCAAGAGTGTGGATTATCTCGGACACCGCATCCGACCGGGTAATCTCGAGGTCATAACCACTGGCCTAGATGCGATCCACGGATCATTTTACCCATGAACGCAAACACAGTTACGGAGTTTTCTGGGTTCTTTCAACGTCTACCGACGTTTCGTTAAATCCTACGCCAAGATATCTGCGCCGCTCACGGAGTTACTAAAGAAGGGTATGCCTGTGCAGTTGGATGAGCCCTCGGATGCCCAGCTCACGGCATTTAACGAGTTGAAAAAGGCGCTCGCGTCGCCACCTATCCTACGCCTCCCGCATGCTGGGAAGCCGTACACGCTCGACGTAGACGCGTCGGACGGGCAGATGGGGTGCGCCCTATTGCAAGAACAGGAGGGCAAAGTGCTACACCCCGTGGGGTACTGGATCAAAACGCTCACTGACACGCAACGCCGCTACACGACCGTCGTTGTGACAACGGAGAAGGAATGCCCCTCGTTGTTCTGGGCTATCAGCCTCTTAAGGCCCTACTTAGACGGGGCCGCTTCACCGTCAGAACGGATCATAATTCGCTCACATGGATCCTGTCCATTACCCCTTCCGAGGGACGTCTAGCACGCTGGAGACTACGGTTGTCGGAGTTCGACTTCGATATTCAATATCGCCCAGGTATTAAGAATGTCGTTCCAGACGCGCTGTCGCGGATAGAGACCACCGGCGAAGACTGAACCCCCATCGACGAGGACATACCCACCTTCTCAATCCAAGAAGGGGAGAAGACCCACGGGACCTTTACGGAGGATGATGAGTACCGAGTGACAGAAGATATGTATCCGTTTCCCTTGGGCGATGCCGTACCATGTTTTGTCTCCACTCACGAGTTGGTACCCGAAGCCATCTCGAGGGATGAGTGGATTCAAGCGCAATTGGTTGATGAGTTTTGTCAGACTATGCGCAAACGCATGGATGACGGAGTGGACCAGCAAGTGGTTCTTACAGAAGACGGGATCCTCGCGAGGAAATTGCCGGCGCTCGCTCGCCCACAGGTCCTCGTACCCGAATCGCTACGGCCTCGGCTGTTGCGTAACTATCACTACTCTGCCACCGCTAGACATCCGGGGGTGAGGCGGATGTACGATACTCTACGACAGGGACTTTATTGGCCGACCATGGTCGTCGATGCACGCCACCGTGCGCGGATGCAAAACATGCGCCAGGGATAGGATGCAACTGTCCCGCCATACCAACCCCTTGAAGTTGTTCCCGGCCCTTAGGCCACTTGAGGACGTCTCCATAGACCTCATGGGCCCTCTACCGAAAACCTCCCGAGGAAAGTTACACGTTCTGGTCATCATGGACCGTTATTCTAAGCTGTGCAGGCTCGTGGCCATGCGCTCGATACAAGCTAGATTGGTTGTGAAAGCCTTTGTGGAGGAATGGGTGTGTTTACTTATGGGGCACCTAAGACTATTTTGTCGGATAATGGACCCCAGTTTCGTTCTAAGACCTTCGTCGATGCCTTTGTCATTTTGGGCACCAAGCCGGTGACTACTACTACGTATCATCCGCAGACGAATGGTCAAGTCGAACGATTCAATAGGACGCTCGTGTCTATGCTGCGCCATTACGTGGCTGAGGATCATCGCAGCTGGGACGAATACTTCCCCGTCCTTGCTTACGCGTACAATTGGTGCGTGCACCGCTCGACGAATACAATTCCCTTCGAATTGGTCTTGACGCGCGCGCCGCCGCCGATAGGCTTGGAGGATATTACACTCAAATTTGATGAAGCCTGGACGCGCGATTCCTGGCGCCGGCAGCTACGTGGATTTTATGCGCGTGCCAACTCCTCGGTTGCGAGAATGCAAGCCCGGTACAAGTGCGACTTCGATAAAGCGGTGCGAGCACCAAATCGCCGCATCCGAGCCGGGGACGCAGTCTATATCGACTTGCGCAATACCTCCCAGGAGACGACTATCCTCGGGCGAGCCCGGAACAAGTTGGATTTCCAATCGATCGGTCCGTATACGGTTATATCTAACCAAGGTCACACGTTTGACATATTTGTCGACGGAATTCCTGAGAGAATTAGTTCGAATCGCGTACGCCCAGCGCCGAGTCATGGACAGGTGCAGCCGGGTAGCGACGGTAGGGATGAAGGCCGCGAAGCCGCTAATTCAAGAAGTCAATTGCCGCGTCGCCCCCGGTCGAACGAAGTACAGACGGAACCGGGTTCCGAAGCAAGGCCACCGGAGGATAGGGCCGCCCCGCCATCCGGGGATACGGTAGCCGACCCGTCCAATCCCCAAGGAAGCACCCCCGCGCCAATCGTACGCAAAGATTACCCACGGGTAACGCAGGACGAAAGCGAACTGGTCAGTCCGACGCCGGTCGACGGTGACCCTGAGGAGCACTCCAAGGAGTATACGATAGACGACCTTATCGAGGAATGGGTAGACGAGGATGGCATATCCTACTTCCGTTTGCGCTGGTTGGGGTACGCCCCCGAGGAGGATACCTGGGAGCCGGAAGCGAACCTTCCCCAGCTATAGTGGCTCGGCATCGGAAACGGACCGCACGTCAAAAAGAGCGCGCTCGTTTCAAACGGCCAAGACACAGCCGGAAGGTAAGAATATTGTTGATGCACGGCGTCCGTTGGATCTAAGTGACGCACTGTCACCGGACCTAGATGTCACGCGCTCGTTGGCCGTGGCCAAATGTCAACGTACACACCCAGAGCGATATATCGCTACAAGTGTACGCTGACCACGGCGCGTGCGCCGTGCCGTAAGGGATGGACGCAGATCGGGCGGGGGCCAATAGAGAATCCAGGGATGTCGACATCCAGGGTGATCGCCCTGACGTATTCTTCCCCCCGGGTGAATAAGGGTAGGGTCAACAACCCGTCTAAGGTGCGTACCCCCTTCCTGAACCCCCTCTGCCACGTCAAGGGAGCAATCAACGGACCGCGGCCGACTCTACAACCATTTCTTCCTAGGAAGGCCCCTGTTCTTCTGCACGTGCACTGTGTACACAGAACTACCCCCTCCTCAATGATCGGAAGCACAATGGACCAATGGTCGCGACCACCGTCAACGACGCGTGCTTCCTTATAGGAATCGCGTCATGACCGACTACTCACGGCCCGCCGTCCTGCGGCTTCATCAACTCACTCGTGAGTTCCAGCATGCCTTCATTATCTGTCGTCCCCATGGGGGTTCCTTTATTACGTACGCCACGACACTCTGCGATTCGCAACTTGTGACCGTGAAAGCGGCGACGCTTGAACGTGACACTGGCACCCATACCACGGCGCGCAAAGTTCTAGGAAGAGTGAAAGTGGTATCAAGGATTCTGCGCCCTGCCCTAGGGCTTAGTGAGATTCTGCGCCCTGCCTCCAGAGGGAATGGCTAACCGCAAACCTGATACCCCAAAAGGGGTTAATTGGAAGGAGGGCAGCACCCGGTGATGCGCCTATAGATATCTTTGGGTTCCATTAATGTAATGTCCATCGTCGTGCGCCAAAATTCGCACTCGTGCGCCTATGAGCACGCTGAACACTGTCGTCGATACGGAGAACCTGTTGGTCTCGACCAGATGCACGCCCCCGATCGGACGACGCGTTTAGACTCTAGAGCATCAGATGCGTCACCGCAGGGTACTGGACGTCACGCCAGTTTCGTGGGTACACTAGAGTACCCACGTTGCTAGCGAGCGGTAACGGCTAGAGAGCGACCACTCTGAGGTACTTTCCACCAGCCAGGGCAAGACGCGAAATTCGCCCGGAGACTTAGAAAAGTTTCGGTGACCGGCTCCCTGACCAAATTGGCAATGGCAAAAATTTGGTACCCGCAAAATTGGGTAACGTGAAACCTGAGGATGAACACAATCACCCTCGATTTACATTAATGTAGTGTCCATCGTTGGGCGTGAAAATCCGCACACGGACGCTCTAGGACATGCCGAGCACCGCTAGCGGTTCAGAATCCCAATTGGCCTAGGTCCAAGCACTCGCGTCAGGGGTGACCAACCCGTCAGAAATCCGTTTGGGATGGGCGTCTATAGCCGATTACGGCTAACTCCCCCAACGTATTCGGAAAGCGCCAACGCCAATGTCGCTAGTGACCCGCGACGCTCCAGTTCAAAGTGATTCCGAGCAAATTGCATTGCGGCCTGGAATTCGTCCTTGGACTTAGAAAATTTCGGTGATCCACTCCCAGGCCAAATTGACCACTGCAAAATTTGGTATCTGCGAAAATGGGCAAGATGAAACCTGAGGGTGAAACACAACAACCTCAGTTTACATTAATGTAGTGTCCACCATTGTCCGTGAAAACTCGCGCACGGGTACTTCTGAGTACGCTGAACATCGCTAGCGACTTGGAAAACCAATTGGCCTAGGCCATCACTCATCTCAAGGTCGACTCACTCGAGAGGATTTCGCCTAAGTGAGCGCCCTGTCACTGATGGTGGCCAGCTCTCCTAACCTGCGCGGAATGCGCGGACGCTATCGTTCCCAGCGGCTCACGACGGTCCTGCCCGTAGTCATTCTGAACAAGTGGCTGCGCGGAACAACAGTCGTCCCCGGACTTGAGAGTATTTTACGACTTGCCCTCAGAGCAGTGGAAAAACGTATATTATCCGCGATGGGATGCAGGTACCTTGAAATTCTCGACACGCGTGCGTGGATAGTCGCACAACACACTAACCTCAGTCTGGTGGGAATCCTATAGCCGGTTCGGCGCAAGAGCGATTCTCACTCACCGGCTTGCCGGTCAAGATTGTCACTGCGGCCATCGAGCCGCCTGACAAAAGCAACGACGTCTGGAAAGAAAGCTTCAATGCGAATTGTGAATTCGATTGAATTTGCGCAATAGCGAAGGCCGTAGCGACGAGTCGCTCAAGAGCGTAAGGCGACTAGCAGCGAAGGTCACCGCGAACGGCCATTATTATGGCACAACATAGCCCCCGGGGCACGGTTTCTCACCCACAGGGTGAGTTTTCATCCGACTCCCGAGGGACCTCTTTTGTAGCAAGGGTTAGGCTATGCGTAACTCCTACCCTCGTTGCATAAAGGAATTCATCTGGAAACTCAGCTTTATTTTAACACACCTACAACAACTCTGTACGCGGGTATCAACTGTCAAAGGTTACCTTAGGGTATCAGTTGCTACTACACGCTTTGAACGAGCTGTGACTAACGGCGCGTACAAGTCCGACGAGTCGGCCTGTCCTTGTTAATTGGGGAGCCCACGCTCGCTGAAGGAGATAAGGGTTGAGCCCTTTTACGCCTTCGGGCGACTCGTTGCCCCCCCGCCACCACGGCGGCAGCGACTGCTGCCAGCGGTGACGTCATGTTGAGGCGACGCGTGGCGCGCGTGGGCGATTGAGGGTCTTCAACGACTTGTTCGGACTCTCCACCCGGGGAGACTGCATCGGAGGTTTAGGAGTTGCCTCCTTCATGCCCTCAGACTCTTTTTCAGTACCCCCAGCGGTGGCGACATCAGTAACACCCGTCGCCGTAGGGGTAGCAACCGCGGAGGTTGGTTTACTTCGCGGCGGGTTCGACTGCAGCCACAGCCACAGTCGTAGGAACCACCACCGCTGCTGTCGGAGCGGTAGCGACCGAGGTCGTCGCCTTGAAAGCTTCAACTGCCATTGGGTCGGCCGGAGCAGAACCACCCGACGCTACCGCATCGGAAGCGCCCCTAGCCGACGGTGTAGGAGCGTTGGTAACGGTCCGCGCGGCCGTAGCCGCACCAAGAGGGGCTGTTATCGTCTCTTCGGACGTGGCCGCAGGGGCAGTCGCCGCACCCGAGGGTGAAGCGGCGGGGACCCCCCGCCCGTGCAAGAACGCCATACCCGGGAAAGCACGCGAGAGCGCGTTACCAGGGAGAGGGCGTGACCCTTCCACGTCTGCTTGACGAACACGCAGATGTTATACCGTCATGATGGCGCGCGCGGCCCTAGCGCATATAGTGCTGGACTGCTGGTGCAGATCCCAGACCTGACAGAGCGCGCTCTGCAAGGCTAACTCCTGTTCCGCCAGATCGCGCGCGTACCCCCAACCGGCTCTTCAACAGGTCATCGTGCTTTCGCTTCAGCAACGTATTTTCGGTGATTAACTCTGCTCGCATGGTTTCCTTTTCGCCGCTAGCCCTAGTGGACATTTATATGTATTTTGAGTACTTTTGGATGTCGATAAGAGTACAAGGGGGTCAAAATCATGTTGAGTGGAGGATATCCGCCCTCGTGAAAATTATTTTTATGTAATAAAATTTTGAGGGGTCAAAACCATGCTGAGTGGAGGAGTTTAAGAAGATATTGTGATGCTTCCCGGAGCATTCACCTCGTATTTGGAGTATAGAGGGAAGTCAATGGAATCATCCATACGTGCTCCATAAAACCTCGTAAATGTCCACTAGGGTAGCCGTTGCCAAAGCAGCTTCGGCTGATACTCTCGCCGCTTCTCTTTGCGCCAACCGCTCCCGGCCCGCAGACACCGCGCGCTGGAGCTCTTCCACGCGCTTTTCCAATGCCGAAGCGAGCGCAGTCATGTCGGGTGGGAGTGAACGGTCAGACGGCCGCGGCCGGGCAGCCGAGGACGGACCGGCAGAGTCCGCTGGGACGGTCTCAACGGTGTCCATCTCAGCCGACGCGTCTATGGCTGCCGGAGGACGCGTTGACCTGGGAACCGTGGCGGGTAAGCCCTTTTCTTCCCGCGGGAGGAGAGGACGGCCACCATGGGTCTGATACAATATGCAGTCCTCCACGAGCCGCCCTAGGGTGACGTAATCCCACCCCCTGGCCACCCAACCTCCCATAAGGGGTTGGGCGGCTGTGTATTCAAGGACCCGGAGGGGGATGCCCAACTCGAGACGTACGCCGAACAAGTACGACGACAAGTCGATTGAATGGGAGAAGGGGTCCATCGGTACCCACTTACTTAACCGACGCGTCGGTTCGTATGGAGAATTGGGCAACGGCACGATGTCAACCGTCTCCCACGGGAAGGTCTCGTGTAAGCGGTAGAAATGCTCCAGCAGCTCGGGCGTGGCATCGCAGCACTCGAAATTGCGGATGAGTCCGCTAGGCCAGATGGGTGCCTCGACGCCCAAAGAGCGTATCTTCTTGAACATCTCCTCAGGAACCTGGTGAATGCGATTTTGCGCCACGATATTCTCCAACTACGTCGCGGCGTCGCGGCGTAGTAGCACACCCATTCCGTATGGGCCATCTTGTCCAAAACCCTCGCGAGGGTACCCCATTCCGAGCTCACCAGGTGTGACGCTGCGTAGCGGTACACGAGAGGCATCGTAAACAAGACCTCCCATTCGGGGACTTCCATCCAACGGAGTATGCGAGCATAGTAACGTCGGCGCAATCTAGTTGGGATACGCACGTATTCTACATCCTTGAACGTGTTGACGTAACCTCGCGGACCCGACCGGAGATGCAGCGGTTGGTTACTTGTTTGGGGAAAAGTGCGCCGACGTTCGTCGCGATATTCCCCACCCCGTCGCTGGCGAATCCAGTGCACTAGGAACATCGGAGCCATGTCCGCCAGCAGACGAATGTCCACATCAGCGAAATCGTCAACCAGCTCCCCAAGTTGGTCCAATTTGATCCAACGGGCGATCATTCGAATCATTGGTTCGTCCTCTGGTTCACTGAGGTGATACACGTCGCTCGGGAAGTTGGCCGGGATGGTGATACGGCATCGGCCATGTTCCATGCGCTTGCGCATTACCTGATCCGCCACGGCGGCTCCGTGAGTCCCTTTGATACATTCGAACCGTTCCAGGACGGGGCGTCGCAACGGCAAGCGGCCGTACGACTCATAACTGCGGTAATCGGTGCGCGCGAGAGCTCGTGCCCAAAAGCATCTTGATGATGGATGAAGGGCTGCGTGTGCAGCGCTCGCATCCACTCCACAACTCGCGTCTCATGCCCAAGGGCAACTCCAGCCGACGGGGCTACCGAAGAAGCGGCCGGGGGTTTCGACAACCACAAAGGTCGCGGCGCCTGCGGGGATGGAGACCCGTGATAGGGATCTTGACGCGCCGCGCCGCTTGGGAGTCGGGGGTTCCCCCGGTAAGCTGCGAATGCTCGGGGATGTCCTTTGGCTTGGCCGAGGGCAAGGTGTTTACCGTGTTCAACACCTCGCCCAGCTTGGCGGCCATGGCCGGTGACTCCGCTTCACCAACGAGGCGAGCCAGCGCAGAGTATACTTGTCCTCCGGCTGGGGCCGGGACGGGTCCCGCAGATGCCTCCCCAGGGAGACGACTATGCCTACCGTCACTCGGCACCCTTGCCGGAGTCGGTACCGAAGGGGAGACGCCCCGTCCCTGACGGCCTGGAGTTTGGTCCCTCCTGACTGCCGTGGAGCCAAAACACGGAGGGCGGTTGCCACCACCTGTAGGGGTGAAATACGAGACACCCGAGAGAATGACTGATTAGCGCGCACTCCGCGGCCGCGGACGGTTATAGTAATAGTTCGGCATCACCTCCGTACCCGCATAAGGGTCGGAAAGGCCTTGAGAGGCTGTCGCGGCAGAAGCGTGGAGATCAAGATAAGAACCCGGCAACGGTTGAAGGGCTGCTGTTCGCGCTGCCACCGCCGAGGCGGTATTGTTCGGAGTACTCGTTGCAGGCAACGGTCGATCAGACTCCCGAGGGTTGTTGCTAACGTCGCCTTTCGCGTCGGGATGCGGGGGCGCCATGGTTCCCCACTCGCTGACCGGGATCGGAATAGAAAAAACTGAAGTGATGAGTCGCTGTGAGGTCGAAGAGGAAGAAGGTGGGGGAGTTGAAGAATACATATTACCTGCGCGCAGGAGCACGCTCGTTTAAGAAGGGGAGAGTGTGGGACTCGTCCCGTATTGCGCTGCGAGCGGTCGCGGGAGGATAATTCCAGGCGTCTGGAAAGGGCGCCAGGAGGGGTCGCTTAAGCGGTACGCTCGCGAGCGTGACTGGGCGTTCGGTAAGGAATCAGCCGCGAAGAGCCGCGTTGCTAATCGCTAGCCGCGGTGACGTGGCAAGGGAATTGTCGCCCAAGGGCGAATGTGCGCGTGCCGCCTTGCATTGGCACCAGGCCAGAAGGCATGCGCTGGACCCTTCCGCGGGATTGCAACGTGTATGATTTAGACGCGCTTAGTTGCACACGTGTGCGTGAGGGCCGATCCGTCCGTTACAGCTGCGCACGTGTACGTTATACCCGGCCGTTTCTATTAGTTACACGTAGCAACGTAGCAATTTACTCTTTAAGGCCCCTGGGCCGCATAAACACCCCACAAAGTCCATTGGACGCCGGACCAGGACCATTGGTCCTGGTCCGGTCCCGGCAGTCTCGTTGACCATTTAAGGTCAACGGACTGACCTCTAAGCTACAATAAAGGTAGATCGTTTCGGTTCCAAATCATTCGACCGTGGTCGTTTAACTTACAACTAAACGGCGGCGGCAATTCCTTCACAGAATACCAGCCGCTCCGTTCCGATCTCCAATTCGAGACCGCTCGCACTCGTCCCTAATTGCCCGCCGCGAGCCTCCTCCGGCGGGAGTGCACGTGGATTGCCCTAGGGCATTTCGTCTCCGCGGTAGTGGACTACCTTCCCGCTTCTTTTAACGCCGTCAGGCGACCGGGAATGGCCTTCCGCCCACCGGGAAAAGGCTACCGACTGGGAGCGCTGTCGGTTCGGCACTACCAGCCGGTCAACCGAGCTAACGCCCGTGGGCTTCTCAATCGGTCTCGACCGCAGCCGCCGGCGGTATCGCAGTTGCGGAATCCGCTGTGTGGGCAGCCACGCGTGGAGGCGACCACAATTCCCCGCGGGGATCCATCGCGCTAAGCGCCTAGTTAGCCCTTGAGTGGGTTGAGGACGGCCACGGCCGATAGATCCCTCCGGCAGGTTTGATCCAACCGTCCCGGACCCCGCTCTACCACCCGCTACCGGGTGGGAGACAGGTGTCCGGGCTCCGAGGGATCGATCCACCCGACACAGCCCTCGGGCTACTAGGATCGCACGAGGCGTCAGCCTCGTGGAATCGGCGCTCTCACTCGTGAGTTCGAAGCCTTATCCCTACCTACTAATCCTCCGCGGAGGTACAATCTATATAAAAGGGCTAAGGTCCTACACTTTCGAAACCGGAATATCGGATCTTGCAGCGAACCTTCCGCTCGTCTTCAAAGGGATAACACTATACTGACTTCTCAAATCTGGCTTGAAGCCATCGTTAGGTCCTCTTAGTCCCCGTGCTAAAACAGAAAAGTCCCATGCATTCTGTGTGAAACTTTCTCCCCGGTGGTGTTGCATTGTGCTTGTATCTTTTATCATTAAGAATGGATATTGGGGTCCAGGGAAACCAATTCGATGAAGCTCATTGTAGAATACTTCGAAGTTTCGAAAAGAAAGAAATGATAAAAACCACCCTCCCGGTTTCAAAACACGTCTCGTAAACTGGCATAGGGCCTTGATTTCTTTGTAATCTATTAAATTATCATAGTGAGTGTGGCGCAGAGACTGGGATCTGGGAGTACCATACGGTGGTTCCGTGAGGATCAGATAACATAGAGGTTGGGTTTCTGTCCACACCGTTTTGTAGAAGTCCTGCCATTTCATTTGATAACACTTAACTCCCATCTCTTCAACGAAATCCAATCTTTCTACAGCATCATTGGTATCTGGATTATTTCGTTTTGGGCGACTATTCAGTCTGTCAGAGATGATACTGGGTGCTGTTATACCTCCAGTGCAGCGGAGCTCCTCCTCTGCATAATCTATTGGGTCTTGAACAGAATCTTGTTATGTATTCATATCTACAGACATCGTAGTAGGATTACGTATCTTGACTTCCTCTTGTGCTTAAGATTCCGCTTTTTCTGGTAAATTTACCGATGTACTCATCTCTTCAGCGGCATCCGTTTCCGCTACATTGGGATTCAGCGTTACAGGAATACTTACTGCTTTGCTAACAGAATCAGAATCCTTCTGGCTCTCCTGGAACTTCTTTTCATTCTGCGGTTCAACCTCCGGACACACTTTTCGGTACTGTTTTAGGAGAGTATCTAGGACTTCCGTGTCATTCCCCGCATTAGAAGCTACTTCAGCATCAAATTTTGTTGTGCGAAGTAAGTTATTCTTGACAGTCTCCATTCCGACAGGCTATTCTTCTCCTTCAATAAGAGTCTCAAACTTCCGCGCCTCTCTCAAAGCGTGGCAGGCACTTTCAAATTGCTATATTGTAATCTTATAAGATGAAGCCTTGAACATATTCGCTCTCGAGATTTCTTTCAACCGGTGAAGCGTGTTGATTTAATTTTGTTTAGCATCATGCCCTGAAGCGTTCATAAATTTTGTAGCCGACCTGATCGAAGTAATGTTGATGAATCTACAGAAAACCCGGCAGTCATTTGTTTGCATAGAAGATTCGTTAATTTCCAGTTTGATACCGGTGATACAAGGTGCTGCAAGCTCTGGGTTTTCTGAATTCATAATGATCCCTATCTCATGAATCACGTTCAGTGGTAATCGAACTGCTGTGGTTGCTGTCTTCCTCATATTGTTGTCTTTGAGACGCGGGCAACCATCATACGCAGACACAATCTGCACTACGGTGTTGGGAATGGAAAAATATAGTAAACTTACTGTCTGATACAGTGAAAATTATTTTCTGGCCGAGACAGTACGCGGAGACAGTTAAATTTACTGTCTGGGAATTCCGAAGTACTGCTGCAGCAATAAAATGGCACCAAATTTGGACAGAATAAAAAATAGTAAAATTTACTGTCCAGAACAATAAAGTTTACTGTCCGGAAGTGTTGCCGCCAGAGATTATGTACAGCCAGTACATTTCACTGTCTGAGGCAATGCATTGTAATGCATTACTGCACTGCCTGGAAGAAATCTGGATACAGTGGTGTAGATAGCAAATTGTACTGTCTTCGAGTAGCACCGTCCATTGGTTGACAACACTGTCTAGTGGAGTGGACTTGAGAGGAAATAAGGAACATAATGTTAGTGTGAAGGTAAATATTGGAACGGTGTGAGGTATACGACTATAGAAATTGTGATAGAGCTTTACAGAAAGCTAGAAGCAGGGAAGCTAGATGCTGAATAGGACGTTGTAGAAAGAAAGATCGGGAGAACTGAACATATCTGGTTCGTCTCAGCGTAAGGAGAGAAAGGACAGAGTAGGCTATATTATGTTGAGTTTACCATTTCAAATTATACCTATCTATCTATGCATTGTGTAGTATACGTGGCCAATTCGAAAATGGCAAATATTTACGATTTCCGAGGAATTCGAATTTCGGCGGACACGACCGGCAACAGCAATGTACGAGCATTGCTGGCGCACGCGCGCGCGAATCGGCACACGTGTGCAGCGAACGGACTGGCATGCGGCCAACGGATCAACGGGTCCACACGCGCGACCCACAAGGTCCTTTCCCATTCGGGGACGTTACGAGCAGTGTTTACACTGTAATGCGATGGCTAAATAGGTATTGGCATCGTGCCAGGAGGGAAAGGGGGACAAGCATAGAACGAGCAACGAGCTCTAGTCTACGACTGACTTCTACGTTTACGTTTTCGCCTAACGAGGCTTCGTTTCCGCCGAGCTGCGCACTCCCTGCTCATTGCCACACGTGAGGCTGATCGCGTGTCGTGCTTACGGGTTTGGCTAAGAGCGTCTCCGGTGACGTGCCACCTCGTTTACCGAACGTAATCCTCGCGTGGATTGTTGCGTCGTGATGCTCGTGTCTACCGCTAACTACTCTACCTTCTACCTTCCTATCCATACAGTCAAACACCAGCGGCTGGCACTGTTCGTTGTTCCGTTTCGTAGGACAGCGTGTCCACTGGCTCGTTCCAGCTAACTTCTTACCGAACCGTCGTTCCATACTGGTCTCTCGACCTAGAAGTTGCTACGAGCAGAACGAAAACCAAAAATCGTTGGTTTTCGACCTCGAGGTTAAGTGTTCTTTACGTTACTAAAGCTAAGAGCTTACAGACGAAGATCTATTAATTACGCTGTGTCGAACTCCAGCACATCGCCCAGGCAACCGTTGCTAACGTCAGCGGACGCCAAAGCCGACGTGGCCTTTTCAGCAGAAGCGATCTTCGCGACCGATCGATCTATCCCGACGGATATCGAGGCGGTCGGTCGACTACCACACACGGTAACTCCGTTTGAGTCCTTGGGTATGGACCCCGCAACGCGCGGTCAGCTCAATGAAGGGAATGCGGCTTCCACGGCACTGCGTGTAGTGTACGAAGACCTTCGACGTCACATCGAAAGGGCGAGCGACGCGGCCGCCGACGAAGCCGTAAGGCAGAGACTCGGAGTCTCGGAGCGCGAAGCTTCTTCGCTTCGTGAACTCACGACTACCCTCGAACGGGAAAACCAAGAATTACGAAACCGCTTCTCCAACGTGGAGAGAATACCTGAATCGTTTGTCGCAGTATTCAATGATGTCCTCACCGGACGTTCCGCTCCGCCGAGCGGAAGCGTTCCGAATTACGAAGAAGGCTCGCGCGCCCATAACTCGCAATCCTCCCCGGCCGTGCCGGGAGGATACCTTTCAACACCCGGACCGACAACCCCAACTACGGTAGGAAGGGGGCGACAGTGCAACGAGCCATCGCCAACCCCGACGAAAGGCCACGAAGGAAATTACGTTTTCACGATACGCCAGACCACGTGCGGTCAGCGAATGCAGAACGAACTGCACAATTCGAGACGAGAGCTCCCACGCCACACGAAGCGTACATTCCGTGGCTGGGTGCGTTCAGTGCGACGGACACGCGAGTCCACGAAAACGAACGTACCGACGCGGTACGCTTACCAGGGAACGCTATTGTTCCACCTTGCCACGCGTTGGCAGAGCATACGACGATGCTCGACGCATTCGCGGACGTAGTCTCGTACCGCATGTACCGACTTAATGATGTACGCGAACATCTCTACGTGAACGAGAGTCAAAGCGTTCATAAGGTTAAGCGTGAGCTCGAGGGACTTTTCCCTACGTTGAAGCCGTTCTCTGGCCGGAATCCGATTACGTTGCTCGGATTCCTTGCCCAAATACGTGATGGGTTCAGCACACTCGGTGTGTGCGAAGGAGTGGCAGTACGCGCACTGCACTTCTTTCTCGACGGAGATGCCCGACGGTTCTACGGTTCCCAGTGTATGACTGGCGTGATCACGACTAATCCAACGAAGAGGTTCTCGTGGCCTCACGTAATCAACGCGTTGATTAAACGATATCTGCAAGACGACGTATTGCAGGAGGCCTACGAAAATGTCACGATGATTACGCAAAATCCTAACGAGGACGAGGATCAGTACGCTGATAGGCTCGATACTGCCACGCAGGCATGCAACTACGTGTTCACGGATCGACTCCTCATTCACCACTACGTGCGTGTTTTACTGCCCTCGACGCGGGCGGCGGTAACGGAACGACTCCGGACGCTCCCCGAGCGAGAGAGGAACGATCTCACCGTTGTGAGACGATTGGCGTCGGTCGAAGGAACGACCTTCCGTGCACGTACAGCAGCTGTCGCGTCAGCTACGAAACCGAAAATGCGGTTTCCGACGAAGCCTATGTTGGCTATTTCCCGACCACGAGTCGAGGAAGTTCGTGGACTACGACGAGTCCGCGTACTTACGAAATGAACGGTGTAGCCCGCTGGCACTATTCGCTTAAACACTGCAGATATCGATAAGTGCACTGTACTGCTATGCCGTACATTCCCCAACCTCTGTAAGCAATGCTTACTTCTCTACTCATTGATGTATCTCGCATTGCGTATTGCAATTCCAAGGAGTCTCTTTAGACCCCGGTACTATGTTCCCAACAGTCGATCTACGTTCTCGCAATTGTCTTATCCGAAATAAAACGTCGATGGCATCCTCCATCCGGAGGAGCCATGGATCATCGATCTAGTGCTAAATTCGCTTCCGCATACGCGCTTCCAATCACGAACACACCGTGCAGCCTGAGCGAACAGAGCCTGCTGCCCGTGGCATACCACAACGGGCTAACGAGCCCAATTACCACGATGGTAACCCGAACATCCCCCGCGAGGGATGATGAAGACGTATCGCTGGCAGCGGTACGCGTTGCCGAGAATCTGGAGGGGATCCTCTTCATGGATGGGCCGCCGCCCGACGACAAGAAGACGGCAAGCGAAAAGCCAGACGAGCTCGAAGCTCGATTGAACCGTCCATGCGAGGACGTGCCGAAGCTCACGAGCGAGCAGACGCAATTGGCGCACTCAGTAATCCCGAACGATTACTGGACCTTGTCGTGCTGGTCCTGTCGCGAAGAAGGCCACTCGACGTTTACGTGTCCGCGTCTGACGCCAGATCAACGGATCTTTTTCGCTTATATGTACTACCTCTTCCACGTGAAGAGCAACCCACGGCAGGCTGAGTACTTTCGCCAACGAATGGACGAAACCAGGAACGACCTGATGAACGAGGGAACACGAACCCGCGGAGGTACGGCGCGCCGCCTACGATACTCCGAAACTCCAATCGTGACGGGAGAAGACTATTCGACCGACGCCGCGGCGACTTCCGTAATGATCGACGAAATCCCCGTCCGTGGGCGAGCGAACGAAATGACCAGCGTAATGGCCGCAGCGGAGTCTACGTGACGACTCCCGCTGACGAAACACCACGCGAAGTGGGAACGAGTCACGATGACGAACGGGCTTCGTGGGCTCACGACGACGACGAGTCGAACGGCCTCGCGCCGGGAAACGACCAGGCGATGTAGGTCACGAGCCACCCACATCGCCTGAACCCTTACGTGAGAGGGGACGACCGACATCGAGGATTAGTCCTCCACAGGCTCACCGATGAACGAGAGTTGCGAAAAACTCACGGCCGCGAAGGCCAACTCGAGTCAAACGATACCCGACGTGGGAAATGATACGCAGTCCAACGGAATGAAATAACCTCACGCGAAGAGGAAAGCCCGTGGACGAGGGAGACGCGCTCCACGAAAGCACGACGCTTCAGAACGCGAGAAAGCGAAGCACGCGGCTCATACGAAGCGTGCCGACGCAAAAGAAGCCATACGGGCTCATGCGGTGAAGCGACGAAACGCGAATGAAGACGGAGACCGCGCGCCGGTCAGAAACGACCCGTTGGTCCTCGATGGGCATATGTGCCTCCTCGCTTCGAAGCATTACATCGTGTCCGGAACGATTGGACTAGACCTCAACGTGATGAGGGCGATTACCATCGCTATGGATACGTGCAGCGGCTACAACTTGATACGGACAAGTTTGCTACCCTACGACTGGGGTGGCCGCTGTCTACGTGACGAGGAGCTACCGAAGCTCGGAGACGCCAACGGGCGACATCTGCCAATCGAAGGCGCTATCCTGCTTCGTTTCAGGCTTGGGAACTCGCTGTTCCGCGCTAAGTTCTTCGTAGCCAACACGCTGGCTGTTCCCGTAATAATGGGTACGTCGTTCATGTCGAAGCATGTCGACGCTATACGTTGCCGAGCGCAAACAATCGAACTCCATCGAGGAGACACCATACCCATTATTGCGGAGGGTGATTCGACGACCCCGTACGAGGAGGGAGAAGAGATGAATCCAAACGTGGAACATCCGAAACGCCGCGCGCGTGACGAGGCCTCTAACCGGCCAAGTCGGACGTTCTCCGTTCGCCTAACGAAGTACACGCGTGTACCGGCGATGTCGCAACAGACCGTCAAAGTGACGACGGACGCGACTGGGATTGTCTCTCTCGAACCGAAGGCGTCGGTACAATTCCGACATGGGCTTCGTATAGCCAACGGAGTGGTCAACGTGGGACCGAGAGAGACGTTCTCCATAATCGTATCTAACTTCACGAAGAAGGACCGCGAGTTGCCGAAAGGCGCGACGATTGCGTACGCGGTACGCTCCCCGTTGGGAATCGTCCCACTCAAGCGTGAGGTCGGCGAAGCCCTCGCAAAGGTTTTGAACCTACCGCTAGTCGACGCGACGACAAGGACGAACGCTAACGGGTTGGGCGACGGAATGCCTGACCCGCTGGTCAACGAAAAGGGGAAAGACCCCGCCACGGATTGCCAGTCGACAATCGATTTGTCGCACCTCGACGACGAGGATTTACGAAAGCGCATCCGCGAGATGCTCGAAACACATTCGTCAATGTGGACGAGTGGTCGCCTCGGCGAAATCAACGCTGCGGAGCATCGAATCAAACTCGAACCGGGCACGCGGCCCATACGTTCAATGCCCTATCGACAGGGTCCGGCTCTACGTACAATAGCCGAGGAGCAAATTAAGAACACTACTGTGTCTGAAATCGGGCCTGGGGCAGTACTGTACGGCAATAAAATTTACTGCCTGAGACAGTAAAATTTAGTACTGTAAAAATATAAATTAATGCCCTACTTGCCGGCAGTACAGTGCACTGCCCGGAGGCAGTGGCCATGTGCTGCCGACGGCAGTAGAAAGTACTGCCTGGATGTATGACGTGAGGCAGTGGTAGGAGGCAGTGATAGTTGCTGGATTTAGATTGTCTTTCTGGCAGTGATTTGTGCTACATTGGCCTGTAAAATAAAGTAGTATATTGTGCTGACTTGTGCAGCACGGGGAGGGAGTAAAATATGCTGTCCAGGAATATGGCCCACGGCAGTACTATTTGGTGGCGTGGGATGCACCGTGTGGCAGTAGAAGCTAGTGTTTCCGGCAGCGTGCTGTGCTGGCTGCGGGCCCGAATGACGGCAGCACATTTTGCTATATTTAGGTAGTGCCCCGATGTACTGTATGATACTGCCTGCAAGTCATGGCAGAGGCAGAGAAATGTACTGTATTCTATTATTGGACAAAGCAGTAATTTCTGCTGCTGTGTGGTGCTGCTTTTTTTGTACTTACAGGTAGTGAAAAGTCTATGTTCTGGCAGTAGAGTAATGCAGTGGAATATGATGACAGCAGACATGCTTCGAGGCTGTGTATTCTACTGCCTGTGGAAGCGAGTGGGGACAGTAAATTATGATGTCTGACGAAATGTGTGAAAGCAATGAAATGAGGTGCTGATAGTCTCTGGGAAAAGCTGCCTGATAGTACTGCTTTATGATACGAAAAGTGCTACCGTACCGTGCTACTTGCCGTTGTGGAAAGTGCTGCCGTGCTCTACTACTTGCGTATGTGTAAATCACTGCCACGCTGTACTGCTCCAGGATATGTGAATTGCTGCCCCACAGCACTACAAAAAGTAGTAGATTTTGATGTATTATAGAGCTGTCTAGATCAGCGTAAAGTACTGTCTGATAGTGATGTCCTCGGCAGGGGCATAGGACAGTACCACTTACTGCCTGTGCCAGTGCAGTGTACTACCTGGAAGTGCTACCTGTGGCAGTACATTTCACTACCTGGAACTAGTGCTTGAGACAGTACAATTTACTGCCGGGAAGTCTATACTGAACCTGTAAATTGTAGTGCCTGGCGGTACTGACTCGGTCAGAACGGGAAAGTAGTAGAATATGATGCCTAGGGTAATACTTTCTAGTGCCTACAATTGATGTTCAGGATGATAGAATGAGGTGGAAATGCCATTCCAGCCGCATGTTCAGGCATCTGGCTACGAAATGTCGGGCAGAATGGAGTATCTCTCTCGGTGGTCTTCATAGAAGTGTATAGGGATAACCAAGTGTGATCTAAAAGGATGTCAGAATTTTTATGTAGCAAGGACAACGATTCCTGAAGGATTGTTTCAGTTCTATCATTAGACTAGACTACTCATAAAATCGAACTATCGTATCTAAAATCTTACTATCTCTACAACCAGGATTATTGTGCAAGCAAATCGAATTCCTTGCTGTTTCAAAACTACATGTGATGTTCAGACAGGAGGGAAATAAACACCATTACAAATGATTTGCAACAGGTTAGCAATCGGATATAGAAAAGTATTGTAAAGGATGAGAAGAACATAAGTATGAATGGAATGAACAAACTTACCATCATTGAACTATTTTTGCGTGCAACGGTATTGGTTGTAGGTTGGAATGACGAAAACTGATCCTATTCTAGTCTATTGATTTGAAAGGTTTCTGACATATGTATTGCTTAAGCAATACATATGCCAGCAACCATTCAAATCAGTAGACTAGAATAGGATCAGTGAAGAACGATACTCATGGTTAGTGCACTGTCTTCCATGGAAAACATGTGGAAAGAAATGAGAGAGGGGAAAGATACCTACTCGACAACGTACCAGCCTTACCTGTCATCTTCATGATAACCGGATGATGAAATGGTCCTATGCGTCGCGCATCAACAGCCTTAAATAGACAGCTCATCCACTCATAATGACCTCGTCGTAACTGGAAGGCAGATGATTTGGCAGCGGATGATCTGTCAAATTTTCTGGACGTGATAAATTAGCAGAAATAGAAATCATGCCCCTAGGCAATGTCAAACCAACCTAAAAGTCTTGGTATTGATGTTTAGCTGCACACTGAAGGAGAAACTTCGAATAAATGCTGTAAATTAGAGTAGTAGACAATCCGAAAGAGAATTGCAACCGTGTTCTCATCTATATATAGTTTCTTACCATAAAAAGATTACTATTGAGGCCTATTATACCATGTACTGAAGCTAAATTGTAAATGATTCGTGTATTTCATTCAGAAAAGGAAGCAGGAATCGTTGGAGGCATTAAAGCTCGCTGAAGAACCCAACATGGGAAATCAAGTCACCTGTTCCTTGAGTTAGGTAGGACACTAGTCAGTGTGAAGTTTTCGATAAGATGTAACGGTAAGAAAATATAGGTACCATAAACTATTACAGTGGCCTGGTTAAAAAGAGACGGATACCATCTTATTAGTTGCCTACTAGTTGACACTAATCTACAATTTGTGCAAGGTTCTCTCGAATCCAAAGAGAAGAGATGAAACGAACAGCTGTTCGGAAGAAAGGTACACCTCGAAGAACCCGGAGAAGGTTTGAATCATTGTCAATCCCATACGAAAGTGGGACAAGGCACGAAAATGGGGAAACCCCGCTAGTTTCGAACGAAACATTCGAGGTTCACGCCGATATACCGGACGAAAACGTCGGAAAAGCATCTGCTGAAGACGAGAATATTTCTAGTGGCAATGGAGAAGAGCACATTGGATTTTTTGAGGCTGGAAAAGTTACCAGAGAAGAAGAAACGATAGGCTCTGAGGAAAGCTCGGCCGAGAGCTGTGATGACCACGACGGAGAAGAGGCAGCGGAAGATGACCGCGGACTTGTGGATAAACTGCTGACCTGGCCAGTATTCTCTGCAATAATATTGCTTAGTGGAACGCTACGGATGAAACGCAAGGACTATGAAGGTATGCGTGAGATGTCTAATTTCAAGCGGGACATTTCGGATCAAGCACCTAGCGACTCGTACATGAGGAAAGTCATTTTACCGTTCATTCTGAAAACATGTTTCCCACAAAGCATGGATACAACGTGTGAAATAGATGTAACAAAAAGCGGCTCTAGGCTTGGAAAGATGTCTCCAGGACTGTCTAGTAGCCGTAGAGCTCATTGTACTACATCGGTACGAGTCGTGCTACCGAGCACATGGGCGGAAAGGGATATACAGACCGGACCCATTCTGGACTGCATAAAGTCTAGTAAAAGGGACCATAGTGATGAAAGGGAAGATGAAGCATATCAAATTGCTTCAGAAAGTATTGAAAACTCTTTCATTGTCAAATGCCGTTCAGCTGTTCTGAATGACCCATTCCATCGCATTTCGGTAAGTGCATCAGATCATGAAGGTCACAAGATGCACAGAAAGGTATACGCCCGACATGGAGACGAGTTGAGGATCATATGTATGCCGACGACAAATCAAGAGGCCCTGGTGGCTAAGCTGGGAGGAGCCAGAACGAAACAGGGAAAGAACATCGAAACTGGAAAGAATTCTAGGAGCAGAAGAAGTTTTGCAGCAAGGAGTGACTGGAGAATTGAAGCTATCATCATTGCAAGTTATCTTGCAACCGGAGAAGAACAAAAAGAATCAAATATGGAAGATGTGATAGGCCCGCAAATCGATGCAATGGAAGAAACTGAGAAAAGAAATGCGAGGCGTGTCGTCTCCACCACAACGCTCGACGGAGAACATTGCAACAATGATATTCGGGCAGGTGACGCTATCACTCTGTTTCGGCCAAAAAGTAAGTATGATGGGAGCACATTTGAAGAGTTACTACTCGTGAACAGACATCTGAAAAAGGGACGCTCTGAACATGTGACTTTTCTCATTTGCTCCACAAGGGGAGAAACTGGGCAGCTACATCGCGAACAAATTCGGGTGAAAGACGTCCAGCTCATAGGAGCTCCAGACAAGAGGTCTAGATGGCACCCCGGCTCTAAACGTATGGATGCCTGCAGTGAGGGGAATCTTTCAGATGGCAGGAAATATATCGTATACCGATTTCTGCTATATGCTGATGACTTCCAGCCGTTCACAAGCCGGAAAGGAAGTTTTGGTGGCTGCTATATGCTTCCATTAGGCATACAGCCAAGCAAGAGAGCAAGCTTCCACGCAGTCCGCGTTCTTGGATTCGTTCCCCCTGGAGTTTCAACAAATGTTGTAATTGAGAGAGTTGTACCCGACATTGTGAAGGGAAGTACAGACGGTTTTCCAGCGAAAGATGCAAATGGAGAAGACGTGGTCATATTCCTGGATCCTGTTGGATTTATCGGAGATTACCCAGCTGTTTCGCATACTCTGGATGTCCGTGGACACACCAGTAATACACCATGCCATAGCTGCATTTTCGAAAAGCAAGATATGAGCAGCAGTGGAGGTTCACGAAATGCATACACAGCATTGCTAAACAGTCAGATGAGTACGCATGCCCGAGTAATGCACCGAAACAAGCTTTTGAGGGAAGTCGCATCGCAAGATCAGCTCAAAGTTCTTGGACTAAGCCTAGATCCGATTGAGAATAAGGCACTCCATAATTTGAGTGAATCCCTTAATCGTGTGCGGAGAGGAGTTCCTACAAACGAAGAAGGAGTTCCAGTTTTTCCTTGTCAATTCGATCCATATCGCTCTGCTGTAGTTGCCCCAGACCATCTGCTCTCCGGACTGGCTCAAGATGTGATGAATGCGACAATCACTGCAGCAACACCTGTAATTCGAAATGTTGCGGAAACAGTTCTACTGAATACCCTCCGAATGTTCTGTTTGAGTAGTCAGAGTCAGGTATTCGGGCAGAACTACCTATTATCGATGAACATGAGCGATATATTCGCTGTTCTCGTTGTAGCTCCCCAAGCATTTTATTCGGCATTTCGTATCGTCATCGGGAACTCTTGGGACGGGTATGAAAAACTTGAACGTATTCTTCGTTTGCTGAAAAAGTTTCAAATGGTCATTCGATTCATCCCAACATGGTGGATAGATGGACTTGAGTCAACCAGGAGGTTCGAGGCCGAGAATGGCGGACGCCATGACCACATTCTAGCTCTTGTTTCAGACTGTGTGAAAGAACTGCATGAGGCATGTAAGAAGGATCCTATTGCAATGAAACATCTGGACAAACCGAACTTGCATCGGTTGATAGAATTTTGCGTACATACATTACCAGCTTTTGGAGCTGCGAAACATGTGGAAGAGCTTTTATTCGAGAGAATGCACCAGCCTCTTAAAAGAGGGGTTCGAAACTCGAACCATAAGAATGAACATCTGTCATCAATGGAGCTCATCATGGCCGATGACTGGCTCGCACGAATAGCCATCACGCTGGGTGCGGTAGGTCACAATACAAAACAATGGACGTCTGCCGATTGCAGACGCGTGTATTTTGCACTAGGAAAAGGAATTTCGGAGAGTCCACATGCGACAGAAGAGGCAGCAAAAAAATGCTTCTTAAGTCCTGTATTCCATCTCATATCAGAGAGGAGCAGTACTATGGTGAGCACCCACTGTCCAATCACGCGGTGGCGAGGGGAATCTGTTGAAGACGCGAAAAATGTTCCGGCAGAAGAAACCGTCATGATGGCAAGGATACGTAAAGCTTCTGAAACTTTTCTCAGAACCAGACAGGTAAACGGGTCTCAACATGGTGAACGACTATGGTGGCTCACTGCTGCACAAAGAGTGCGCACTAGTCATGAGGGATCTGAGAGCGAATCGAGGTTAGGGCGTGCTGAACCTGGAAGCATCATTCAAGCAGTGTGCAAAGATGGATGGTATGATGCTGGTATAGTAGTACCCGCCCATAGCAGGACGAGCATGGAGGAATTCACATGTTCTAGACGTGTCCTTTTCGTCACATTGTCCTTTTTTATTGTGGTAGGGCAAGGAGAGGAGAAGAAGGCAAAGAAATGGAAGCAGAAAACTCCATATGCTGTCTGCATTCCCTTGACATGCACTGGAGACGGTATGTACCGGAAAGGTGGGAATGATACTATAGTTCACGTTGAAATGAACGACGGGGTCCGAGAATTTTTGCACGTACATAACTGCGAGTCAGGAGTTTGTTCATACGATAGACAAAGTGGCATTGTAGAGCACAATAGTGATATTCTTTCTGGTGGTGAAGTGAGCGTCTTAACTAGAGAAGATGGATACCCACCACGTTCAGCATAGAGTGTTCCAGCACAGTGTTTAATACATCAGTAAACTTTCGTAATTCATTTAGCAGCAGTCCTGATCAAGTCTTCCAACAAATGCTATACAAAATTTGTACATGTCGTTTGAAGAATAGAGTGGGCTTTTGTTCCATGCGCACAAATAAAGTGTGTTTTGCGAAGAGCGTACGCACTTACGTACGTATGACGCCATTGGTACTAGAGATGGAGCCGCGAGTTGCAGGACTCATAGTTCCACAAAGTTGAGTTCGCATATTCCAATGGGGAGCCGGCACCTGGCCAATGAAGTGGAAAATAATACCCGGTATAGTTTTTTGGCTCCAGTGACAAGTGGAGTATTGTGACTGATGGCAATGGGATGGTTTTGGGAACGAAGGAATTGTGTGTGGGAAGTCCTTCGTCGAGGAATGACAGATGGCCGAATACAATTGGAGCGCGTGGAAGGTTAATCAATAACTGATATTTCACGTTTAGACGTGTAGGGAGATCGTTTCCCGCCAAATACCACCTTGAAAGAGGAATATCTCTTGATCGTGTAGTCGGAGAGAAAAGGTATCTTTGTTATCCTGAACGGCTTCTCTACGCGTCCAAATCTTTGCAATGGCCGGAAGCGACACTGAGCGCGCTGCGGAACCAAAGGATACCGTCGAAAGCGTTGCAGAGAGACTTGCAACGACGGTAGGCGGTGATAAAACACCCTCCGGAGTTTCTGCTGATGGAGGGGCTCCGTCTGCAGCGGGAAGGGAGACGGCAGATAGCCAGACACCCATTCAGGGAGCAGACGCTGCCATGATAGAGGCAGCAAAAACCCTTGGTGATATATCACCATCTGGGAAAAACACTCTACGCTTTCCATCTACTCCTGGGACGGTGAAATCGAAAAACAGGGAGAGGTCTAACGTCCGTGAAGGCGAGGGGAGTCCTGCTGGCATGGAAGCATCAGAAGAGTCTGTGATGGGGATTGACATCAACATTGTCGAATGCAGGACTGAACCTAAAATGATCAATCCGCTAGATGTTGCCAAACCGGAATCAACTTCTCGTCTTGTGCAGGAGGCCAGAGTGCGCGATCTGGTCAGCAAAATATCTACCGAGGGGTTTCTGGAAACTGGCACCCGAATGACCATCTGTGAAACAATGGGGTCAGACGGACGGAAGAAACTGCAGTGCATTGATGGAGGTCATCGTATCAGCGCTTTGCAGTCGATTGTGGAAAACAAACCGACAGTTGCTGATCGATGGAGACTGAGGAGCATTAGCGTTGACTTCATCCGACCACCTGGAACCCGTGAAATGTTTCATCCTCTTGAAGTGATGCGAATATCGCAGAAGCTGAACGAAAAGACTCATGACGTGATAGAAGTTTCTATTGCTGACCACGTCTGTACGGTCATGAAGTTCATGATGATGAAGGGCTTGATGAAGGCGAAGGTAAATGTGTGCACAAAAGTTGTAGTCGAGAACAAGGTCATTCCAGGTTGTCAGGAAGGAATCATGATGAAGTACGTTTCGATTGCGCAGGGCTTCGGAGACGTAAATAACCCGGCGTTCGAACATTGGTCAGCTATCCCAAGTCGATTTGCAACTGAAACTAGTCCGCCAGACTCGAAGAATATGCAGGGATGCACTGTGGACGTCCTATTCGCTTCTGCGTTTCGAAAAGCTTCGGTGGACACCAAACTTTTCATTCTAGAGCTCACTGCAATGTGGACGATGTGGAAACGTAGGAAAGGAGATGGTGGTATAAGTCTAAAGACATGCGCGCAAAAGTGGTGCTACAGCATGTGTGAAATATATGACATACTTGAGAAAGCTGTACGGAAAGAAAACTCCTGGCATTCCTCACCTCATCCATGTTTCAGGAAGTTACATGAAGTACCGGAGCCAGGTGGACGAACACTAAAAACCATACGATATCGCATTTTGACTGTCCTCAAAGATTTCTATCCTTCCGACGCACCAACTGGGAGAGGTATACGTGCAGCATTGACGCGGTCTATGATGAAAGAAATCCGTTATATGGTTTTCAACGGCCCAATTCTATCGGATGACTCTCTCGACCATTCCGTCGCGCCTGAAATAGGTGTGCAGGAAAGGCGAACTAGGCGAAAATCCTTGGAAGGGAATACTGCACCTCGACCACGACAAGAATCCGCATCGTATGGTGATACTTCAAATGCTTCCATTCATCGCTCGGACGTGGTACAGAGTCCAAATGTACTTACCCAACAGCAGACACAGGGCAGTCTGGAAATATCGGATCGTGTTAACGCTGAGGTCGGTGCTACAACACAGGTTGGTGAAGAGGCGACAGGGAAAGCGGCAGATTCCGAAAGCGCAAAGCAGGTTACAACGGACCGCGCAGTGCCTACTGCGCCTACCGAGAACAATTCTTCGAAACCTGGAGATTGTGAAGTTGGGGATGTGTTGCAGAAGAACGTAGGAACTCAAGAGCTTGAACCAACTGGTGCAAATCGAGGAAGGAATGACCACGGTGATGAAAATGACCTGCAACAACCACCTAGCCCAGTGGCAGCCGGAAGTGCCACGCTCAGACCAGAGCAGGGTGGAAAGTCGCCGGCGAATATGTCAGTTGGTCATCCAAGAACTGGTCGAGATGGTGAAGGAGGTCCTGAATCTAGGAAGAGCGATGGGTCTGGAACGAAAGATGTCCGCGAAGAATGTCCCGAAAATTCTTCTGGAAGGACAACGGAGGACCCGATAAAAGGTGTACGAAATCAGGGTGATGGCACTGGAGACGCTATGTTATCTACAGCGGATGTCGGCCTACCTGTTTTACCTGAGCTGGAGGACACGGAAACACCTGTTACCAGTTCTACGCTTAGGAAGTTGATGACAGCCAAGCACAGCAGTGGTTTCGTGCCCTTAAAGGCAAAGCCGAGGAATACGGAGACGCCGCCAATGATTCTACGATCCAAACGGAAATTGGTGGATGTCACCCCTCAAGAGGTTATTGACCTGGTGGGAGAGGATACCAGCAGGCCGCGGCAGAAGAAGAAGCAAAAGATGCGTGAAGACGCAAATTTGCAATCCGGCAAAGACGCTGCAGTCCACGCGGTTCAAGGAGGTCAGTATTCGGACAGGCAACAAAATGATGTCCCTGACAAAGATGTGGAGGAAGGTATAGAAGCGAAACTGCCTGTTATCATTCATCCCGACAGTCGAATGAAATACTATGTGAATGGGAAACTGGTCGATACGCTTCGAGCCGAGGTCGCTGAAGCAGCAGCGAGTGCCTATTCGGCACAAAATTTTTCCGCTGAGTTTCTCTCGAGGGCTTATTTCCGAGAGAAACGAAATGAAATAGACTTGGTTGGGTTTACAATTCTGGACGGAATATTCAAGTCTTCTACTACTGCAGATGCGATCCACGAACTGCTCCTTCATTTTTCTGCGTTGTTTGAGGAACGTCTCGAGGATGCCAAGAAGAACTCTGAATCCGGTGACACCCGCAGAGATCCGGACTGGACACCGTGGTGCATGGCTATGATGGATGGGAAAAACTCTGATGAAGAAGGTGAGAAGGGCAGAGGAATCTTTATAACAAAGCGGAAGAGCTTATGTGATGACCTCGAGGATAACAATAATAATCTCTATCGGAAGAAGATGATTGTTGAGCTCGGTCTAGGTATTTGTGCGGAAGGTTTGGAATTGAGGACTAGTGGGAAGGACCCGATGGCCTTCCCCAGCACTGGAACTACTTTAGTGCTGACTGGAGAGCGGACTAAACCTCGTGCTGGACATACAGACTATGAAGTGGGAATCGATGAAGTTAACAGTCCCCCTTCTCCGCCATCCTACTTCATGATGTCAAGCGGCGCAGATGGATTCGGCCTCGTGCTTGCACCCTACAGTCATGTCTGTTTATCCCATCCCAACAGAGAGTTATACAGAGTTCCAATGAAGAGGTGTGAAGTACCACCATATTCTGTTCTTGTCTGCCGAGGGTATGTTTATCACCACGAGGAAGGCTTTGAGAGCGATAAGGGTCTTCAATACAAGTTCCCGATCCGATCTCACATATTCCTCAAAACTGAGCAGCATCAAAGTGAAGAAGGAGAATATGTCGTTGGACATTGGGAGGGCAATTCGAAATTGAAGTGATGAAGGGCATCTGTCCAGCCGTGTTGAAGCCTTAGTTGGGTATGAATCCGTAGAGTAATAAACACAATTCCAATAGAACATGATAAAAGAGATACTGCATGGATTCTTTATATAGTCAGATAAATTTCACAAATGTAACAAACACCACATGCAGAAAGCTATTCTCCACAGAAAGCTCTACCTACAGGAGCTGCAAATTCTAAACCTCTTCAGTAGATGCAAGAAACGATAGCAGATAGTAAAACCTGGTATTATATTACATCGTTCACTATCCCCGGTAAAATTTTCACACTACGGTGTTGAAAAGGGGGCCTCAGACAGTATTGCGAGACAGTGATTTTTACTGTCTGAGACAGTAAAAATCACTATGCGGCAAATGAAAATTAATGCCACACTTGGAGACAGTGATTTGCACTGTCTGGCAGACAGTACGGAACACTGTCTGCAGACAGTAAAAAACACTGTCTCACAGTACTGTCTGAGGCAGTGAATGGAGACAGTAAAAATTAATGATTTATTCAATAGTTGGATATGATGTAATTTACTGTACTGGGCAGTGTTGGCGGATAGTGTTTTGTATTGGCCAAGGCAACATGGCCGGATAGTGAAATACGCTGCCTGGGACAATAGATGGAACCAACACGGTGCACTGTCCTGGGCAGTACCTGGAGACAGTGATTTTCACTGTCCTGGGCAGTACCTGGAGACAGTGATTTTCACTGTCCTGGGCAGTACCTGTAGACAGTACTTTGTGCTGCCCTGGGCAGTACCTGTAGACAGTATTTCGTGCTGCCCTGGGCAGCACCTGTAGACAGTACTTTGTGCTGCCCTGGGCAGCACCTGTAGACAGTACTTTGTGCTGCCCTGGGCAGCACCTGGAGATAGTACTTTGTGCTGTCCTGGGCAGCACCTGGAGACAGTATTTCGTGCTGCCCTGGGCAGCACCTGGAGACAGTAAAAGTAGTGTCCTGATATAGTAAAATTCGGTGTCTGGGAGTGGTGGATGAGATGGAGCGTCACGCTGTCGTGGGCATCTTTCTGGGGTAGAGGAAGGCAGTTCTAGCGCTATGAGGATGGGGCATGGACGGTATTCATATGGGAATGGACAGAATAGTACGGCTAGGAATTTTTATTTCGTAGTGACTATGAGCTAGCGAGAGGTATACGCGGTAGGATAGGTAGCAATCTAAGAGGGTGCGATATGGGAAGCTTCACTCTGGATTTGTTTATTTGCGCAGGCTACATTGAGAATAAACAATCCCTATGTTAAAAATGCTACTACAACTAACACTATTCCGACGAGTAAAACTAAAACTACTAGAAAAGTCTAGAAATCTATCAACTGATTGAGCTGCATGAATAAGCTAGGAAATGAAGAGAAGAAGAAAAAATGATGTATAGAAAGGAAACAAGTTAGTGACGTTGAATTGGAGAGGGAAATTGATGGTGATTAGGAGACTAACGTACCTTAACAAATACCATTGCATCCCAAATTGAGATATGTACTCACAGGCAGAAAAGAAAATTAGTGGAGAAGTGGTAAGAGAGAAAGATAAATGAAAGTAGAAGTGGAACACTCACCGACTGGAAACCTGAGAAAGAGAAAACGAATAGAAAACTGGGTTAGTGGCGTGAGTTGTGGAAACGTACCATCATGGTTCATATCCGTCGGAGACAAAGCAACAACTTTGGCCTTGGAAGCCGTATTGATGATCTAAAACTTACGCTTTGGAAGCAGTTTAGATGATCTATACGGCTTCCACGGCCAGGGTTGTTGCTTTGTTTCCGACGGATATGAAGATGGAAACAGGGATTTCCAGAATCTTTCGTTTAAGTAGTACTCTACGGGCGGAAATGACGTGTAGGAGAACAATAGAGGGATGAGTTTGAAACGGAGCAGTGCGATGGGAGGCCCAGAAAAACGATACCTAGGCTGCGAATTACGCTTGGAAGCACATGATCTGGCAGAGGAGGCGCACATTATCGTATCTTCTACCGCCTTTTATTGTCTAGAATGACGTCATCACTATAGAAATATAGGAAAAACACTAGCATATGGGGCCTACAGGACAGGCGGAGGTGAAGAGTAAGAAAAATGGCGCACTTTCCTGGACGAGGAGTCCGCGCTTCCAGTGATGATGTGGATGGTATATATCGATAACGTCATTGTATGCTCCGAGTACACTTGGCAGGCAGTCAAAGCGGGCCACGTGGATGGTGGCGGTTAGGAAACAGCAGTGTCGAAGAATTTTTATAATTTTCATGTTTCAAGCGAGCAGTGAGTCTGCATTGCAATATAAAAATGTATCCTAATTTAAGATATCACACCGAGTACGATTCAACGAGACATCGTGTTTTCACCTTGTGAATAGGGCCGAGAATATGGTAGAGTATACGAGTAGGAACTACGTGCATGAGAAAATCAGATTCAGTATTAGTGCTTAGAGCATCACTGCGTAACAAACGGAAGTGGATACGTCTTGGCCAGGATGGTGTTTAGGGAATGCGATACAAGATAGCAAAACGATATTGAGTAGGTCGAGCCCGGATGAAATAGCAATCATTGTGCATAAAGTAATGAGCATAGGAAAAATCATTGTGGTGAAACAGTTCATTGGATCGAATGAAAGCCAGGAAAGGTTTCTTAATGGTTGAATTTAGTGGCGGAGAAATATAATTCTGCACTATAGCGGAGAAGTAGCGGAAAAGAGTAAATCTCCTTCAGCAAGCGAGACATGCATCAATATTGCCCAGTATAGTTCGTCTGAAGTGCAAGTTGAACCTCGCAAAGTGAATATCAGAGGTCGTTGGCTAGTGGTTGAAGAAGTCTGCAACGATGGAGCAATTCTTGAAAACGGATTTGGCTGCAGAAAACTATTCCGAACAGGCCAGAGTTCGTGCAGTTCTCTTCGACGGAGAATCTGGCTGGGTGTACGGTGAAATTTTTGTTCAACGGATCGTTTAGGGGTGCTCCGGACGTCCAAAATTGTGTCAACCTCGAGATGACGGCGTACTACACTTGTAGCCGTTGGTGGGCCGGGCTGAAACCGAACTCGGTTGGTACCATTGGGCAGGAATGGATTGCTGGTTTGTTGGAAATCTTCGGGTACGTGAAGGAGGTGGCCGAGTATTGGAACGTTTCGGATGTGTTGAGGATGCTGGATGGCTCCATTCCCAGCGTGGGTGACCCGAGCAAGAGCTTCGACATTCACTCACGCGTTGTCGAAGTTTTTGCGCTGATGGTGCCCAAGAAGGGGTTCTGAGCGGACTTACATCCCAAGGAAGGCCCTCCCAATGGCTCCAAGTTTGAGAACATCTTTCCCAATCGGAAGTCTATGTTTTGAAAGGACGCCAGGAAAATGCTCCTGCGCGTAACTGGCTACCGCGACATGTAAATGCGGAAACAATTTTACGTGGTGGACCCACACATCCCACATGCTGCGCTCCCAGTCACATGTGGTCATGATTCCGCCAACCCTTCCCCTTCCATTTCCCTGACCATCCCTTCATCCTCCATTCCTTTGCCTTTGAAGAATCCAATTTAGGTAGTACCACCTCAATTAGATTCTTCCAGCTATTCCGAGGCTGCCTCTGTTTCTGCCACTACCCCTGTCGTGTCTGCATCGTCCGGAGTGGAAACTTCTGGGAAAGTGATGCCCAAAAGGAGTACCTGCCTGAAAGAGAGTCGTTCCGGTCGTGGTGGAACAGCGACGGCGGGTGGTGCGAGCCCTGTTCAGGTCGTCGAGCTGGAGAGCGCACCCAAGGATGCGGGTAAAAGCTCCATCCTTGGGAAGCGCAACTGGGAAACCGCTTCTGCGACGCCCGAGCCCTCTACCAAATTTGGTACTTTTAAAAGAGGAAGCTCAGTGAGACTTCATCAAAGTCGTCGTCAAAGAAATCCAAGTCGGCTTCCAGAGGACGTTCTCGGGAGCCGATTCTCCAGTTCGACGACGCCCATGAAAATCCTATTCCCGACAGTATCGTCGATGAGAATGTGGCCGCCGTTCTCCCCAGCGCAATTGCGTCTGGTAGCCCGATGAAGTACTACATGGAAATTACGACGGTAGAGACGGTGCGGGCGGAAATAAAGGCGGCAGCATTCCTGGCAGCTGCATCGCCAGGTGCTGAGGACTCGGTGGTGGAATAGTACTTTGCGGTGAAGCGGCGTTGCTGGACAACATGGGGGTGGTTGTTGTGGAAGGCCTCTTGCAGTCGTCCACGGCTGGTAGCGCGACGCATGACCTCTTCAGTCACTTTTCTCGACAGTTCCAGCTGGTTGAGGAGGTTGAAAAGCCACAGAAACCCTCCCAGCAGTCTGATTCTGATTATGAAGACAGGAAACCACAGGACGAGCCCCCAGATTTCGCCAAGCCCGGTTTTGATACTTCGCCGTGGCATTTCATCCACAACGTGGGTGCTGCGAAGGACCGCATAGATGGTGGTCGTGGGCGACTCCCCCTGCCGCGGTGTGAATTGTGCGACAAGCTGGAGGAGGGGAATTTGGATATGTACAGGAACAAGTTGGTGGCAGAGCTTGCTCTTGGTGTTTGTGCGGATTTCTTGAAGTTGGGAATGGAGGGTGAGGATCCTGTCTTTTTCCCGAAGACAGGATTACGGCTGCTTCTTAAAACAGATGGGGCTGCGGACCAGGATGGGCACACGGACTTCTGAGTATCCCAATTTTGAGGAGTCGGACCTACCCAATCCCCATCCTATTTCATGATGTCGAGCGGATCCGATGGGTTCTTTATAGTAGCTGCACCTTATAGTCATGTATGCCTGGTCCATACGGACGCCGACATGTGGAAGGTTCCCGTTAACCACTTTTATGTGCCACCCTATTCCGTCTTAGTTGATCGCGGTGACCTTTACCATTACGGGGTCGGCTTCAGGTGAGGAGATCTTCCTGTGGGAGCAGAATTTAGTCTATGGTCTGCCCACGCGCGGCCACATCTACTTGAAGACTGAGAAGGACGTCCTCACGGACCACATCCACACCGTCGAATATTAAAAGTATGACAGGAGCAATAGATAGCATACGAGAAGTATTAAAACCTATGCTATTGTTCCCTGCTATGAAGTTCTGTCTTTCTCATCTCAACATTATTCGCTTAGCCCACCTTTCTATTTTCATCTATACATCTGACCTTCATGTCATAGTTTAGTGCTACTAAGCCTATTGATTGCTACATTTTTGTATTAGTCTACAACTTTACATGATTTCACTAGCTAGACCGTAGGGGGGACTAGTTTTAGACCTTGACAACCCGTGAGGTTCGACTATAAGAGACGTTGCTGAGATAACACATGACACAGAATGCTCCAGGAAGCCACTCACAGCCGTACAAACGTTCTGCTGAGCCATGTTCCTGACTTCCCAATTCCTTGCTCACCCTTCCCTAGGTGGGAGGGGGACGGAACTCTCAGCCCCTTACAGCGGAAGCCGTTTACCGGGGATTCTTACAGCAAAGTCATCGTTACGATGACTTTGCTGTAAGAAAGCGTTTCCATTACAGTGGCCAAGAATTTTTTCACCGGGTAAAAAAATCATGGCAGCTGTAATGATTTATTTTCTTACAGCAAAGTCATCGTAACGATGACTTTGCTGTAAGGAAACGTTTCCATTGCAGTGGCCAAAGAAATTTTACCGGGTAAAAAATCAGCAAGAATTTTTACCGGGTGAAAAATCGTGGCTGCTGTAATGATTTATTTTCTTACAGCAAAGTCATCGTTACGATGACTTTGCTGTAAGAAAGCGTTTCAATTACAGTGGCCAAGAATTTTTTTACCGGGTAAAAAATCATGGCTGCTGTAATGATTTATTTTCTTACAGCAAAGTCATCGTAACGATGACTTTGCTGTAAGCATCCCTGGTAAATTGCTTCCGCTGTAAGCGGCAGGGACTTCCGTCCTTTTCCGACCTAGGGAAGGGTGAGGAAGGAATTATGAAGTCAGGAAACAGGGTATAGGAATGGTATGGACGGCTGTAGGCGGCATTAGGTAACACATTGTGTTGTTTACACCCGGTTTGAGCTGGGTGTTGTGTCTAGTATGGTTGGAGGAGTGTACGAAATTTCTACCACGTGGTCGGAAATGGTTCAATTTTCTCACGACAGAGATTCTGACTTTCGAAATTCAAACTCGTTAAAGTGGGCTGGAGTTGGTGTGAACACCTCCAGGACCTCTGGGAAGGATCTGGTAACACATGTCCTGTGACTGCACGCGGTTATCCTCTCTGAAATCAACCATAGATTATCGGAGGGCAAAATCTACTCTTGGTGCCTTGTGGCACATTGACAATACAAAACCGTCTGTTTCCAGTTTTTATATACTTTACTCTCGAGTAGATAGGATTTCAGCTGTCCAAGTAAAGAATGGGCCATATAAATGTTTCATTTCAACACAAGCATTGTGCAATTCAACCTCTTCCAGGTCCAAAAACTTGTCCAGAGTACACTTCCAGGCCATCGCCTGGGAGCGTACTCTGGACAATTTTTTGGACTAAGTGCACTTTCAAGTGCATGCACTTGGAGGCATCCAGTCCAAATCTACGTCGTTCCGACAAAGTTGAATTTTGGCCATGGCCGAAATTCATCATATCTGCAGTTGTGAGAATCTGATGACCAAAAATCGATGCATTCTGCCAGCCCTAATGCGCAAGCCAGAAGCTTTACGGACAGATAAAACACCTTTCTGTAATCCCCAGAGCCACTCCAGCCCTTATACACTACGGTGTTGAAAAGAGGGCCTCAGACAGTACGGTGAGACAGTGATTTTTACTGCCTCACTGTACAATGATCTTCAGGAAGTAGGATATTCTCTAAGCCTAGCACGGGAGAGAAAGATGGAAGCGTAGGCATGCAGAAGTATAGAGGCAATAGTATGTGTAGACTATGGCAGTGGTAGAAAAGTATTTCATGCACGAAAAGGACTGGTAGAGTGACACTAGAGAAGTGATGCTTAGCAGGAAGGGATGTGGAGATGATGAAGGAGGACAACAGACATGAGATCGAGGGTTGAGACCAACGGCTTACAGACGGAGCAGTTTACCAGGGATGTTTACAGCAAAGTCATCGTTACGATGACTTTGCTGTAAGCATCCCTGGTAAACTGCCTCAGCTGTAAGCGGCTGGGAGCTTGGTCCCTCCCTCACCTTGGGAAGGGTGAGCAAGGAATTGTGAAGCCGTAAAACATGGCAGAGGGATGGTTTGGACGGCTGTTAGCGGTGTTGGGGAGCACTCTGCGTCGTGCTAACCCAGTCTGGGCTGGGTGCCCTGCCTGGTACGGCGGGAGGAGTGCACAAAATTTCAAACACAATTTCCTCAAGAGTGAAATTCTGATTGTCGAAACTCAACCTCCCTAAAATGAACTAGAGCTGGCATGAGCACCTCCAGGACGTCTGGAAAGGTACTGACAGCACATTTTCGGAGCATTGGCGCAGCTGTTCTCTCTGAGATCAAGCATAGAGTATCCGTGGCCAGATTCTATTCCTGGTGCCGTGTGGCACAGTGACCACACCAAATCGCCCTTTTTAGCAGACTATAGATTTGAGTTACTAGGAATCTAGCTGCCTTCAATACCAACATAGTTGGTAAGTAGGCTAGCCTAGGATTGTAGGAAAATCAGGAAGGATGGGAGGGTAGGTATGCAGCAACATGAAGGGGATAGTATGAGTAGATTATGGCGGTGGTAGAGAAGGATTGCACTCACTGAAGGGTCGGCTGGAGTGACACCGGAGTCGACATAGAAGGGAGGTTGGGATAGGCTGGGATGAAGGAAGACAAGAGACATGAGAGAGAGGGTGAAGCCAGACCGCTTACAGCTGAGGCAGTTTACCGCGGGTGCTGACAGCAAAGTCATCGTTACGATGACTTTGCTGTAAGAAAAGAAAACATTACAGCCGGCACGATTTTTTACCCGGTAAAAATTCTTCGCCTACTGTAATGTTTCCTTTTCTTACAGCAAAGTCATCGTTACGATGACTTTGCTGTAAGAAAACGTTTCATTACAGTAGCCACGATTTTTTACCCGGTAAAAAAATTCTTGGTGATTTTTTCACCCGGTAAAATCCTTCGCCCACTGTAATGTTTTCTTTTCTTACAGCAAAGTCATCGTAACGATGACTTTGCTGTAAGCATCCCTGGTAAACTGCCTCAGCTGTAAGCGTCTGGTACCTTGGTCCCTCTCTCACTTTGGGAAGGGTGAGATAGGAATTTTGAAGTCGGGAACATTGTGGAAGGATGGTTTCGACGGCTTCGGGCGGCTTTGAAGAGCAATCTGTGTCTTGTTCACCCGGGCTGAACTACCTAAAAAGTTCAGTATTGGGAGAGCAGCACGGTAAATTTCGACCACCATTTTCTCACGACAGAGATTCTGGCGGTCGAAATTCAAACTCGTTAAAATGGACTAGAGTTGGTGTGAACACCTCCAGGACCTCTGGAAAGGTACTACCTGCACATTTTCCGAGGCTACAAGAAGCCGGTCTCTCCAATATCAAGCATAGATTATCGGTGCGCAAAATCTACTCCTGGTGCTGTGTAGCACATTGACTATACAAAACCGTCCGTTTTCCGTTATAATAAACTATACTCTCAAGTAGGTAGGAATCTAGATATTCACCTTACATCGATGGTTATGAAGTAGGTTAGCCTAGGACTGAAGGACAGAAGGTAAAGGATAGGATGGTAGGCATGGGGTAAAATGAAGGTGGTGGTATGAGTAGAATACGGAAGTGGTAGACAGGTATTTAATGCACAGGAGGGGCGTGTGAAGTGACACCAGAGGCGCGGTGCGTCACAGGAAGGAAGACTGGAATGATGAAGGAGAACTAGAGGCATGAGAGATAGGTTGTTGAGGCATGCTTCTAGCTCTATTATATAACTACATTGCTCCTCTATAGGCTACGCAATCCATTCCAGCAGTTCTAGTTAAAAATGGACTATATGAATGTTTCATTTCAATATCAGCATTGTGCAGTTGAGCCTCTTCAAGGTCCGAAAACTTGTCCAGAGTACGCTTCCAGGCCACTTGAAGGCATCCAGAACACTTGCACTTCGTTCTTGCAAAGTTCAATTTTGGCTATCACATCTCCAGTTGTGGGAGTCTGGTGACCAAAAGTCGATGCATTCTGGAATCCCTACCACGCAATTCAACAGCTTTACGGACACATAAAACACTTTTCCGTACTCCCTAGAGCCACTCCAGCCCTTACGGATCACTTACACTTCGTTCCGACAAAGTTCAATTTTGGCCATCACATCTCCAGTTGTGAGAATCTGGTGACCAAAAATTAGTGAACTCCGGAAGCTGTACCTCGCAAGCCACCAGCTTTCAGGGCAAATAAAACCCATTACAGTACTCCCCAGACCCACTCCAACCCTTACAGACCACTTGCACTTCGTTCCGACAAAGTTCAATTTTGGCCATCACATCTTCAGTTGTGGGAATCTGGTGACCAAAACTCGATGCATTCTGTCAGCCCTAATGCGCAAGCCAGCAGCTTTACGAACTCATAGAACACTTTTCCGTACTCCCTAGACCCACTCCAACCCTTACAGACCACTTGCACATCATTCGGACAAAGTTCCATTTTGACCATCACATCTCCAGTTGTGAGAATCTGATGACTAAAAATCGATGAATTATACCAACCCTTCCACGCAAGCGAGAAAGCTTGAGTGCAATTAAAACAAGTTTTAGTGCTCCCTAGAACCACCCCAACCGTTTCAGACCACTTTGCAGCCTTTTTCGCGAGGTCCGAAATCGTCTCCTTCTTCTTCCCGAGTGAGAAACATCAGTCCCTCTCATATGCTTACAGAGAAGTTGGTTTACCATGGTTTCTTACAGCAAAGTCATCGTTACGATGACTTTGCTGTAATGTTTTGTTTTCTTACAGCAAAGTCATCTTAACGATGACTTTGCTGTAATGTTTTGTTTTCTTACAGCAAAGTCATCGTTACGATGACTTTGCTGTAAGCAACCGGGGTAAACTGCCTTTGCTGTAAGAAAACTGAATAGCAGTTCCGACAGCTTGTCCTGAGAAAGCAAATCCGCCTTAACGATGACTTTGCTGTAAGAAAACAGAGTACTTACAGTTCTGACAGCTTGTCCTGAGAAAGCAAATCCGCCTTAACGATGACTTTGCTGTAAGAAAACACAGTAATTACAGTTCCGACAGCTTGTCCTGAAAACCCGTCCTCCCACATAAGTTTATATTCTGTTACCTACCCTAGAGCTCTAATGACGTGCCCAGTCCCAAGTTTCGTACCTGGTGCTGGGCAGAATGGCTAATTAGCGTACTTCATTCTAAGGATGAAGTCGACATTCTGTCGCGTCTGCAGCCATAACATGCTGTTGGCGCCGATTACAGCGGTGATTACACCGTTTGTGACGTAGCCATCGGCGCCGATGATTTATGCGCCGTAACACTTCAACGCGCCTACCACACACGCAATGTACTGTCATATTAGGTTTTCTCAAATCCTCGTCCGCCCACACGCTCAATTCATGCATGCATTCCCTCACCGCCTTCCACTCGCGTCACACGCACCCTTTCGCCCGTCTAAATGCCCCCTTGCCTTGACATCCCTCATATATCAACTGGTTCGACTCGCACCGCGTTGGTCCACTTAGCATGACCATAGTCGCCGCGCCCATTCTTCGACCACATTCGCCGTCCAGTCGCGCCCAATCCCAACTGCCGCACACATACATAAACGAGCTTCCCATGATCACTTCCGCCCGGGCTGTCCCAACGGGCATACGATGCCATCCATACTCTGTCCGCAGATGAGCTCAACTCCCTTGTGCCAATCACTTGACGCCATTCGCACCTTCCACACACCCACCTCGCTGTTTCTTACTATCCTTCACACACACCTCGCTCCTGCCCAATCACATCTTCCAGTCTGTCACACTCGGTGATGCCAATCCGTCCCAGTAACGAGGTCGCAATATCGTCGACCTCGCTATTGAGACAATGTAAACAAAGAGGTTTTTCACCACACCCTGTGATCCATGACTTGACCAACTGAGACCGTGAGCCGGATAACGTTGAAATGTTTATTCTTGAACTGCATCTTGAGATGTATTGAACACTTGCACAGCAGTCCCCCATCCCTGGACAGCGAGCCAGTCGTTGCACTCGGGTGTCAATCAAGTGAATGCAGTGTGTCAACGTGCCTTGTACAAAAACTTGGACCGGCTCTTGCGCCCCTGCCACTGCTCAAGCGTATCCAGATACTTGAGTGTGCCAGTCCAGAGTCTTAATATTCAGGTTGATGCATGTGAGCTGCCAAAATAGTCCAAATGGAACATATGACGATTTACGCCGAACAAACATGTTGTCCTGCACAGCGTTGTTCTCTAGTGTTGCGCACTACACCATCTATCCCTTACTATCTAAACGAACAGCTTAAAAATGCTACATCTACAAGCACCAGTGGTGGACTGGGCTCGTCTGTCTTCCAAGAGTTTCCAGAATGGGATGTGGATATGGTTATGACTTCAACGACAACAGCGTGTGGTGAATGATGAGCGAAAAGTTTGTTTACTCGTTGCTTTCACTCGCAGTCTGCCCTGCGTCATGGTGCAATGCGATACAAATTGCTACTGGGAAAGAAGCTTTACAGAGTGAGGCAATGGTAAGGTGTCGGATACATACCGACGCTTCTCATACAAAGCTATATTTGTAAAAGTCAGTAGTATACAGTGTACGTGAGCATTGCATTGCATCGCATCTAGTAAGCGCGCACACGAACGCACAAATACAGATGCACGCACTGGCGATTGATTCACAACGAGCGCAACTAGTCCACAACAACCATTTGATTGAAGCTCTCCGGGTGATTCTAGCAGCAACGCATCTGCAATGGTTACGACACTAAGCTGTTGGAAAGGACCTGCAAGCAAGTTTCAAACACAAGGCCACACCAGCAGCAGAAAGAAAAAGTACATTTGTAATGAAATGCCACCGATATATTGCCTCCATCTTGGTTTCAGTGTTAGTTTGTGTAGAGCTGCCGCTGTGGTGAATAAGAGCGTTCCGTGTTTCAACAAGCGTATTAAGAAATACATATGTGACTGTGAGCGACATGCGGTGGTATGTTGTTGCGTTACAGACGGTTAGATGATGATGTGAGGGAAGCAGCGATGCAAGAACTAGGCGCACATGTAACGCCAACAAAGATGCACACTGTGTTGCATTGAGAGTGCTGCGCGATGTTGGGGCGAGAGAGGAGGTCGACGTGGTGCAGACATCACACATCATTCCATTCAATTATATTCCACCAATACCCGTCAGGTGTATAGAAACTGTATGATTTCTCCCCAGACTCATCTCCCATCACTCCAGTAATCCCACTATCACCATTCCCACTCACGTTTCCATGGTACTCATGTACGTCACACATAGCGTAACCCGTCATCTTCTTAGGACCAGGATTGGACAAAGCAGTGGCGTCTTGGAGTCACCGGGACACCATCTGAGAGGTAGGAGTCTCCCCGACTGGTACTGTGACGAATGTGAACCACATCGGGGGTCATCGTAGTTGACTGTGTAGAGCTCATCGCCATCCCCTCGCTTAGTATCGAGCATAGCTTGTGAAATTCTAGGAAGCTTACTTGAATTAGATACATTTTTCAGTCCTAATGTTTGTCCATAAATCTAGGCTCCTCTTCGGCAGTAGGCACGAGACCGAAATGGGTGAATTGACTCGTGAGAAAGCGAGCAGACGTATCAATCTTTCCGTAACTAGTGACATCGTAATCATATCGTTGAAATAACACGTGTGAGATTAATGGTGTGACCAGTAAAGATGCATGTACAAACGGATTGCAATGACAGTTGGAAGAACTGCCGGGTCGCTCGAATAGGCCTTCCAGGCTTGCAAAAAGTGAGAACGGCACGCGCATTACGCAACGCCGCACGGTTGAGACAGGCGGGAAGATTGACATGCAAAATGGCCAGCATAAACAGGGAGGTCTGCAGAACAACGTGGACATTTTGTGCACAAAAGCGGTGCAAAAGCTGTGTCTCGGCGTGTCGAAACTCGAGCACGACCGCCGACATGACGTGAAAAATGTGCACGTGTTCCTCAGAGAAGACGCGACGGAGGTCGAGCCACCTAGAGTCGCGCAGTGACGATCACACATTTGCCATCGCAAAGTGGCACGCGTGCGCGAAGAAAAAGAGCCCGGAGGTGGTGAAGGGGGAGCGCGAGCGCGAGAAGCGGGATTCAAAAGGCGTCAATGCGCTGTGCGTCATCGGTGAACATCAACCAATCGGTTTGGAAGCGACGATGCAGCGTGGTAGCGACGAACAGAAGCGCGTGTGGCGTCGCATTGGTGTCAATCAATTGCGTGCGTATGGACTGTGCGGATTGCCAACTACGCAAGGCGATGAGATAACGATCCGCTTGCGATACTTGTTTGCCACGGTCGAGTGTGGTCAATTGACCACACTAGCATTAATGCTACTTGCACATTGGCGAGAGTGAACTGATGATTGGTTGTCATGAATTGTGGTTGGCGGCTTGATCCATGAAATTTTTTGTTGGATATATTGTTGAAAGCGTGTGTTTTGTGGTGTGAGGCGTTTGGAAAATCTTGCAATCAGCCTTTCTGTGCGCCAGAAAAACCCATTTCCGAACAGCTGTCTCAACACACGTTCTGCTCGACAATTGGCTGTTTCGCATACCGGCGATGTTCACATTGTCAGCATCTCTCACACATGTACAAGTCGCAGGATTCAACATGGAGACGGCACCAGAGGAGATAACAGCTGTTTACGCTTTGGTTCACTCGGCGCATCGCGACTATGATCGCAAATAGCTCTCGAATTGAGAAAGTAATCAACTACGGAACACTCTTCCGTATCTGTTTCAGTTCCTTCACGGAAGCCTCAGTGATTAGCTCGAAAAGCTCTTTCTGCACCAATTTTGTGCATCGCTGCTCCCATTCGTGAACTCCTATTTATTCCCAACTTCCGTTCGGAAATTGAGGAATATGACGTCACATTCCTCAGCGATTGCAGGCCCTTCAGCACGATTCTAATTGTCATCGCACTAAAATCGATAGTGTCATCTCCTATCCCAACTGACATAAACATGATTCTATTCTCTATTGGCAGAATAGGCTTCACTGAGACTAGAAACCTCAATCCCATTCTAGGTCGGTCGATCTGCTATCCTCTTTCATTTATCCTCCCTCGTACTAACTTCGCTACCTACAAATATCTGTAAAGCTCGACCACAATTACTATCTTCGTATACCACACACCATTACACCATTCCAATATTTACCTTCACACCAACACTATGCTCCATATTTCCTCTCAAGTCCACTCCACGAGACAGTGTTGTGAACCAATACACGGTACTACCCGCAGACAATACAATTTGCTATCTACACTACTGTCTACAGATTTACCCAGACAGTGCAGTAATACAATACAATGCACTGCCTCAGACAGTAAAATGTACTGTCTGCACATACTGTCTGGCGGCAACACTTCCGGACAGTAAAATTTACTGTTCTGGACAGTAAATTTTACTGTTTTTGGTACTGTCCAGATTTCGTGCCAGTTTTTACTGCTGCAGCAGTATTCTGAAATTTCCAGACAGTAAATTTTACTGTCTCCGCGCACTGTCTTGGCCAGACAGTAATTTTTACTGTCTCAGACAGTAAATTTACTGTCTTTTTTCATTCCCAACACCGTAGTGCAGTTCCTGAGAACAGGATCTGGCCGGGTATAAAGTTGGGTGGGGTGTAGACCAAGTGCACCAACCCCATTGCCTGGGGGTACTCCGGATAACCCAGCCAATGGCGTTGTGCACCTGGCTTTGGGAGGCCAAAATAATACCCGGTATATTTTGGGTCGGTATAACCAAGTGCACCAACCCATTGGCCGGTGGTAGTCTGGACAACCTCGGCCAATGGCGTTGGTGCACCTGGCGTTTGGGAGCCAAAATATAACCCGGTATTATTTTGGGTCGGTATAGACCAAGTGCACCCAACCCCATTGGCCGAGGTTGTCCAAACTACCACCGCCAATGGCGTTGGTGCACCTGGCTTTTGGGAGGCCAAAATAATACCGGGTATTATTCCTAGTTTCTCAAGCCAGGTGCAGTGCCTCATTGGCCGAAGCCCAATTATTCGTGGTTCATGTTGAATACAGATGCATTTGGTATGTACGCATCAGCTCCACGAGTTGGTGCAAAATGCTGGGAAGTATGTGACTTCAGCATTATGTAGTTATACTTGAGTGGTTTTTGGGTAATCACCATGACCAACTCGTACCTGTTTAGCCACTTTGAGTATGAACTCGTCGTATAGCGATTGTATTTGGCCGCAGAAATTAACTGAATTTTGAGTATTACTCTTGATCTGAGTCAAGTGGTCTAGAAATAAACAAAAAATTTGAAATCAGAGTTAAACGGATTGTTCACGTTTGATCCTTTATCAGACTGCAGTAGCGAAATAATCTATCTTAATCTCTCTCTGTATCGTCGTTATCGGGTCGTACACTCAATCAAGCTTCTCTCCATTCCTGCTTTCCCTCATCCTTCAATGGCTCCTCGCACTCGCTCCAAACCCTCTGCCCCCGCCCCTGCTCGCGCTTCGACTCGCGGTCGGGCCTCCGCTCGCTCTCGCGCCCCTTCTCGCTCTCGCGCCCCTTCTCGCAGCCCTGGTCACGATAACTCTGTCACCGCCGAGGTTCAGTTGTCAGACTGTCCCAAAGCTGACCACAGGTGTTTCCCTTGATTTGCACAGACCTCCCCTATTCTCTCGTCATATTAGGGAAGGGAGAGTGCTTGAGCTGAAGGAGAAGTTCCTGAGGGAAGGATTCACCTCCTCAATCTCCCGAATCCTTGCCTGCAAAATGCTCCTTCCTAGTGAAGGCAGCACAACTCCACCTTCAAACGTTCTACATCGATGGTGGCCATCGCGTTGCGGCTCTCCAGAAGTGCATTCGTGAAGACCCGGAAGGGCAACATCCGTATGCTGCTTCTTCAGGAACATCGATGTGGCTTTGATCAGGCGCCCAGGGACAGAAGAAGTCTCCGATGAGTACTTCACACCTTTTGAAGTACTCGGGCAGTCCATTCAAGCAACACACTCACACAAGATGTTGCCCTTGTTTCTTTGGCAGACCGAGTGTGTTCTGTGGTCCAACTGCTCACGACCAAGGACATGCTGGGTGAACCGAATCGGAAGTGCATTCAGGTCATCATGGACAGCCAGTTGTCGATCAAAACTGGGCTACCAAGCCATCAACAAGCACGTGACTGCTGCGAAAGGCTTCCGGACTGTGAACAACAAAGCGCTTGAGTTCTGGAGTTCCGTACCGAGCATGTTCACCAAGGAAATTCTCGCTGCGGAACAGGAAAGGGCCGTTAAGAAGGCCGTGACATCAACGACGATGTCTTCAAGCAGTCCGTAGACATGTATGGCTGCAACATGGATCTCGTTTTCATGGCAGACTTCCGTCGCGGCTCGGAGTATCAACAAAGGTTCACGTCTGTGTTCTCGGAAATGGACGCGGACGTCCACAACCTCTAGTACACCTAGTATTACTAGGCGGACGTCCATGTTCTCCAGTATTTTTGGATGTCCGCCTAGAACCGGACGTCCATGTGGTCTAGTACGTCTAGTATTACTAGGGCGACATTCATTGTTTCTAGTACACGGATGTCCCCCTCGGGATGGACTTCCGCCATGTCTATGTCCACCTAGGACGGGCGCCGGTTCAGAAATTCAAAAATTTCGAGCCCAGAAATTTCTGCCGCCGTGCTCGACATGGATGTCCGCATCCATCACGGCGACCACTCTATTTTTCCTTGTCGGTCGACTCCAATTTCGTCTTTAATTTTTTCATCCTCTCGCTCACACCCCCTTCCAGTTGGTGCTCACCTCCTCCGTACTGTACCTCAAACACCCCCAATACCACTCTAGCACGCATTTTTAGCTACCTATCCCCGCTTCCACGGTGCACACCTCCATTCCATACCTACTTTTCTGCTCTACCGTACAGATTTCGTATAACCAGTCCTCATACTACCTCAGAATAGGGCAAAAACACCCCTATCTCCTCGACCATGCTCTCCCCCATCACCTTTGCAACGTATTGTTCTTCAATACCCTCTCTCCTCTACCTTCAACCCCTCTCCTTCGCCTCTCCACAAACTTCCCTGCAGCTTACTCTTCCAAAACCTCTCAGTCCCATCCCGTACCCGACCTGCTCCACCCCTCCCTCCCTCAGCTGCTCCATGCCCCACGCCATCCGCATCTTCGATACCGTATACACCACCACAACTGGCCCACGCTCCCGCTCCCCGCCGTCTCCCAGAAACCTCCCCTCTGAAACACATATCAACCCCCACTTCGCACCCTTCCTCCCACTCCCCTCCCTCCCTCCCCAAATACAATAACCCCCTTCTTCTCCATCACATCCCCACTCACCACAGCCAGAACAGACCTTCCCGCCTCTTTCTCCTCACTTCCTAAAAACCCCTCCTCTCGGCGCCTTCAACCGCACCCTCCTACGGTCCCACCTAACAACCTCCTCCGCCCTCACTACCCCAACACCCCGCAGCGTCTCCCAAATCCCCATAATATGCTTTTCGGCACTCCTCTCCGAATCACCTCCATTCTAAACCCGCACTCCGTACATTTCCACCTCCCCCTGTACCATCCCAGGATTCCATCCCCCCTAGAACACATCCTCATACCACAGAAGAATTTTCTTCCTCTCATACCTCATCCTTGAAACCTCCATCTCCTCCATGTAAATTTCGATGTAAATTTTTCTCCACTATGCAATCTCAAACATGTATGAGCCTATGACTTTCCGCTTTGTCAACCCTGAATATTGGTACTCATGTATTCATAAAATAGGGCCACCCACATCCCTATCCCGTTCTGCAAGCTTTACAAACCACTAGACGCATACTCCAGAACTATACAACAAACACTACTCGCTATTTCAGACGACGCGGTACACAAGTAGCGTAGTCTCAACCTTCCGTGCAGCCTTCCCTGATGCGTACAAGTGCGAACACGTCTAGACTACTACTACTACGATATAGTATATCAGAAGTGACTGCTGGAATTTTCGGCACAGGAGATGCTGGGCCACCAATTGATTTTTCGGAAATTTTAGAATTTCTGGGCTGGCCAGCAATGCAATCGAGCTGGACATCCACCGGACGTCCATTTCAGGTTGGTCGTGAGAGAGCGGGGCGGGACCATGATGGAACAAGGACAAGACCTGTCCCTGGCGTATTGAGCCTGAAATTGACCCTTCGTCAGACGCCATTTAGCCTTACAGTTGGTGCTTACAGAAGCCAGTGATGACCCCGCTCGGGGCGGCGGTCGGTTCCTGGGGCCGTTGTGGCCAAATTAGACACCCTGATTTGAATTAAAATTTGGGCTATTCTCAAAAACATGCACATGTGAACATGTTTTTTGAGATGGGGGTGTGCCGTACGGCACAATCGACCGCCCAAATCGATGTTTTTTGCAATATTTTTTTGTGCCCGAAATTTTAGAATTTCTGGGCTGGCCAGCATGCAATCGAGCTGGACATCCACCGGACGTCCATTTCAGGTTGGTCGTGAGAGAGCGGGGCGGGACCATGATGGAACAAGGACCAAGACCTGTCCCTGGCGTATTGAGCCTGAAATTGACCCTTCGTCAGACGCCATTTAGCCTTACAGTTGGTGCTTACAGAAGCCAGTGATAGCCCCGATCGGGGCCGGTGGCCGGTGCCTGGGGCCGTTGTGGCCAAATTAGACACCCTGATTTGAATTAAAATTTGGGCTATTCTCAAAAACATGCACATGTGAACATGTTTTTGAGATGGGGGTGTGCCGTACGGCACAATCGACCCGCCCAAATCGTTGATTTTTGCAAGATTTTTTGTGCCCGAAATTTAGAATTTCTGGCTGGCCAGCAGTGCATCTGAGATGGACATCCCCGGACGTCCATTTCAGGTTGGTCGTGTGCTGCCTACATCCACGCATTGCAGCAACTAAGCAGGCGAGTTCACTACTCATACAAAGTGCACGGAATACGAGTAACGTGATGGGTGAGTAGTGTTTGTCGTGGAGGAGTAAGGCAGGACCATGATGGAACAGGGGAAACGATGTCACCCTAGCATAACTTAGGCTTGAAGCCTGGAATCGACCCATCGTTAGGCGCCATTTAGCCTTACAGTTAGTGCTTACAGAAGCCAGTGATGACCCCGCTCGCGGGCGGCGGTTCCGGTGCCTGGGGCCGTTGTGGCCAAATTAGACACCCTGATTTGAATTAAAATTTGGGCTATTCTCAAAAACATGCACATGTGAACATGTTTTTGAGATGGGGGTGTGCCGTACGGCACAATCGACCGCCCAAATCGATGTTTTTTGCAAATATTTTTTTGTGCCCGAAATTGTAGAATTTCTGGCCGGCCAGGAATGCATCTGAGTTGGACATCCACCGGACGTCCATTTCAGGTGATCGTGTATCGTGCACGTCCAGCCATTACCAGAAGCAAGTTGGCGATGAAGCACGTATAAACCCAATTGTTCTGCTATTTCTAGCATAGACCATCGAGTCTAGAGATGTGAGGGAATCGTCCTGGAATCATGCTCCAACCCACTAGGGAATGGACAATCTAGTTTGAAAGCATGGAACGGAAGTGCATTATAGTAGGTTCATAGATTGAAAGTGATAAAGGAGATGATTATATTCTCGATAATTGTTTGCTAAAGTAGTTGTTGTTAAGATATCTAGCCGTCGGAAAACTGTTCTTCCTCTTCGTCCTCACTATGATAGTGAACTAGATATCCAGGTTGTCCGGCAGAAGAGGCACTATCGGGGGCCCACTCCGTGTGTGCATTACATCCTTGCGAGGTTCTGTCGTCTTCATCCGCATCATTCGGAGCTGCCCTGTCTTCGGCCTACCATCTTCTTGACCGGATGGGAACAACTGTCTTGTGGCGAACATTGACAGGTGCCGGTTGACTTTGCCTTGCAGACCGGCGCAGCATTGGCGATGACTTCTTCTTCGAATCCAACCCGCCTGATGAAACAAACGAAACATTGTCGGGAATCGGATACGACGCATTCCTGAAATACGTGTGATACCTCGTTGTCGTGTGTGACACAACTCTGTCGACATGCCCTGCCCCGGCATGTTGTACATGGCCGTGACCGATGAAGCTGAACGTGGCGGAACGATTACCTTCTTCAGCTTCATCGTCTTGGCGTACATATCTAATTCCAGCGCTTTGGAAAAGACGTACTTGTGGGACCCTGGACACACCCAGATAGGGAATGGGTCATCTCCGTTGGCAAAACAAAGTAACCCGAAGTTGATCTTTGCGGTCGCGAGGAGGAACAGGGAAATCATTGTGTGGGACCTGCCGAGGACACCCCTTTCCCGTTATCAAAAACCGTCCCCCAGATGCCGGCATGACAAGTTTTTCTCCCGGTAAACCGCACTCCTCAGCCCTATCAGCCGGACAAGGATTCCCAACCACACATCCAGCAGGGCTCGCCGCGTCACAAACTTGAACCGGTCGATATGCGTCTCATCGTTTGTAGTATACGTGGCAATTCCGAAATTGTAAATATTTACGTTTTTCCGCGGAATTCGAATCCCGGCGGACACGACCGGCGACAGCAATGCACGAACATTGCTGGCGCATGCGCGCGCGCAACCGGCACACGTGTGCAACGAACGTACTGGCAACGGCCAACGGACCAACGGGTCCCTACGTGTGACCCACAAGGTCCTTTCCCATTCGGGGACGTTACGAACAGTGTTTACACTGTAAAGCGATGCCATCGTGGCCATATAGGTATTGGCATCGTGCCGGGAGGGAAAGGGGACAAGACAACGATCGAGCAACGGCTCTAGTCTACGACTGACTTCTACGTTTACGTTTGCCTAACGAGGCTTCGTCTCCGTCGAGCTGCGTACTCCCTACCCATCGCCGCACGTAAGGCTGATTGCGTGTAGTGCCTCCGGGCTTGGTCGAGAGCGCCTCCGGTGACGTACCACCTCGTTGTGCTAACGTAATCCTCGCGTGGATTGTTGCGTCGTGACGCTCGTGTCTACTCGCTAACCACTCTACCTTCCTACCTACAATACAGTCAAAACACCAGCGGGTGGACTGCTCGTTTCGTTTCGTTAAGGACAGCGTGTCCGTAGCTCGTACCAGCTATCTAGAACTAACGTGGTTCCACACTGGTCTCTCGACCTAGAAGTTGCTACGAGCATTACGACAACCAACGAGGTTGAGCTCTTTTACGTTAACGAAAAGCTACGTGCTACGCTACACGACGGGTCTATGAATTACGCTGTGTCGAATTCCAGCGCGTCGCCCAGGCAACCGTTGCCAACGTCAGCGGACGCCGAAGCCGACGTGGCCTTGTCAGCAGAAGCGATCTTCGCGACTGATCGATCTATCCCGCCGGATATCGAGGCGATCGGCCAGCTACCACGTACGGTAAGCCCGTTTGAGTCCGTGAGTATGGACCCCGCAACGCGCGGTCAGCTCAACGAAGGGAACGTGACTCCCACGGCACTACGTGTAGTGTACGAAGACCTTCGAGGTCACATCGAAAGGGCGAGCGACGCGGCCGTCGACGAAGCCGTAAGGCAGAGACTCGGAGTCTCGGAGCGCGAAGCTCGTGCGTTACGTGAACGCTCAGCGACCCTCGAACGGGAAAACGAAGATTTACGAAACCGCCTCTCCGCCGTGGAGGGAAGACTCGACTCGTTTGTCGTAGTATTCAACGAAATCGTCGCCGGACGTTCCGCTCCGCCGAGCGGAAGCGATCCGAATTACGAAAAGGCTCGCGCGCCTATAACTCGCAATCCTCCCCGGCCGTTCCGGGAGGATACCCACCAACACCCGGTCCGACGACCCCGACAACGTACGGAAGGGGGCGACAGTGCAACGAGCCATCGCCAACCCCGACGAGACGCCACGAAGGCAATTACGTTTTAACGATACGCCAGACCACGCGCGGTCGGCGGACGCAGCACGTGCTGCGCAATTCGATACGAGAGCTCCCCCGCCACGTGAAACGTACATTCCGTGGCTGGGAACGTTCGGCACGACGGACACGCGAGTCCACGAAAACGAACGTGCCGACGCGGTACGCTTACCAGGGAACGCCCTCGGACCCGTTTGCCACGCGTTGGCAGAGCACACGACAATGCTCGACGCATTTGCGAACGTGGTGTCGTACCGCATGTACCGACTTAACGATGTACGTGAACATCTCTACGTGAACGAGAGTCAAAGCGTACATAAGCTCAAACGTGAGCTGGAGGGACTTTTCCCTACGTTAAAGCCGTTCTCCGGCCGGAATCCGATTACGTTACTCGGATTCCTCGCCCAAATACGTGATGGGTTCAGCACACTCGGAGTGTGCGAGGGAGTGGCAGTACGTGCGCTGCACTTCTTCCTCGAAGGGGACGCCCGACGGTTCTACGATTCCCAGTGTACGACTGGTGTGATCACGACTGATCCGACGAAGAGGTTCTCGTGGCCTCACGTAATCAACGCGTTGATCAAACGATATCTGCAAGACGACGTGCTGCAGGAGGCCTACGAAAAGGTCACGATGATCACGCAGAGTCCTAACGAGGACGAGAATCAGTACGCTGATAGACTCGACACCGCCACGCGGGCGTGTAACTACGTGTTTACGGATCGACTCCTCGTTCACCACTACGTACGTGGTTTGCTGCCCTCGACGCGGGCAGCCGTGACGGAACGACTCCGGTCACTCCCCGAACGAGAGAGGAACGACCTCACCGTTGTGAGACGATTGGCGACGGCCGAAGGAACGACCTTCCGTGCACGTACGGCAGCTGTCGCGTCAGCCGCGAAACCGAAAGTGCGGTTTCCGGTGAAGCCTACGTTGGCTATTTCCGACCACGAGTCGAGGAAGTTCGCGGACTACGATGAGTCCGTGTACTTACGTAATGAACGGGCTAACGAGCCCAGTTACCACGATGGTAACCTGAACATCCCCGCGAGGGACGACGACGACGTGTCGCTCGCTGCGGTTCACGTTGCCGAGAATTTGGAGGCGATCCTCTTCACGAACGGGCCGCCGCCCAACGATACGAAAACGGCAAACGAAAAGCCGGACGAGCTCGAAGCTCGATTGAACCGTCCATGCGAGGACGTGCCGAAGCTCACGAGCGAGCAGACGCAATTGGCGCACTCCGTAATCCCGAATGATTACTGGACGCTGTCGTGTTGGTCATGCCGCGAAGATGGCCACTCGACGTTTACGTGTCCGCGTCTGACGCCAGATCAACGGATCTTTTTCGCGTACAAGTACTACCTCTTCCCACGTGAAGAGCAACCCACGTCAGGCTGAGTACTTCCGCCAACGAATGGCTAAACGTAACCAGGAACGACCTGGCGAGCGAGGGAACGTGACCCCGCGGAGGTACGGCACGCCGCCTACGATACTCCGAAACCCCAATCGTGACGGGGGAAGGCCCTTCGACAGGCGCCGCGGCGATTTTCGTAATGACCGACGTGACCCCCGCCCGTGGGCGAACGAACGGAATGGCCAGCGTAATGGCCGCAGCGGAGTCTACGTGACGACCTCCGCTGACGAAACGCCACTCGAGGCGGAAACGAGTCACGATGACGAACGAGCTTCGTGGGCTCACGACGACAACGTGTCGAGCGGCCCCGCGCCGGGAAACGACCAGGCGATGTAGGTCACGAGCCACCCACATCGCCTGAACCCTTACGTAAAAGGGGGACGACCGACGTCGATGATTGGTCCTCCGCAGGCTCACCGATGAACGAGAGCTACGTAAAGCTCACGGCCGCGAAGGCCAACTCGAGTCACACGACACCCGACGTGGGGAACGAAGTCCGACGGGACGAACGAACCTCACACGAAGAGGAAGCCTCGCAGACGAGCGAGACGCGCTACCCGGAAGCACGACGCTTCCGAGCGCGAGAAAGCCAACACGCGGCTTATACGAAGCGTGTCGACGCAAAAGAAGCCATACGGGCTCACACGATGAAGCGACGAACCGCTAGCGAAGACGTAGACCGCGCGCCGGTCAGGACCGAACCGTTGGTCCTCGACGGGCATACGTGCCTACTTGCGTCGAAGCATTATATCGTATCCGGAACGATCGGACTAGACCTCAACGTGATGAGGGCGATTACCATCGCGATGGATACGTGCAGCGGCTACAACTTGATACGAACAAGTTTACTACCCTACGACTGGGTCGACCGCTGTCTACGTGACGAAGAGCTGCCGAAGCTCGGAGACGCCAACGGGCGACGTTTGCCTATCGAAGGCGCCATCCTGCTTCGTGTCAGGCTGGGGAACTCGCTGTTCCGCGTAAAATTCTTCGTAGCCAACACGCTGGCTGTCCCCGTTATAATGGGCACGTCGTTCATGTCGAAGCATGTCGATGCTATACGCTGTCGAGCGCAGACAATCGACCTCCATCGGGGGGATACGATACCCATTATCGCGGAGGGCGATACGACGACTCCGTACGAGGAGGGGGAGGAGACGAATCCAAACGTGGAGCCCCCGAAACGCCGCGAGCGTAACGCGGCCTCGAATAGGCCGAGCCGAACGTTCTCGGTTCGCCTGACGAAGTACACGCGTGTACCGGCGATGTCGCAACGGACCGTCAACGTGACGACGGATGCGACCGGACTCGTGTTCCTCGAACCGAAAGCGTCGGTGCAATTCCGGCATGGGCTGCGCATAGCCAACGGAGTGGTCGACGTAGGACCGAGAGAGACGTTCTCTATTATCGTGTCGAACTTCACGAAGAAGGACCGCGAATTGCCGAAAGGCGCGACGATTGCGTACGCGGTACGCTCCCCGTTGGGAATCGTCCCACTCAAGCGTGAGGGCGGCGAAGCCCTCGCGAAGGTTTTGAACCTACCGCTAGTCGACGCGACGACGCGGACAACTACGAACGGGTTGGGCGACGCAACGCCAGACCCGTTGGTCAACGAAAAGGGGAACGACCCCGCCACGGATTGGCAGTCGACAATCGATTTGTCGCACCTCGACGACGAGGATTTACGAAAGCGCATCAACGAGATGCTAGCTACACATTCGTCAATGTGGACGAGCGGACGCCTCGGCGAAATCAATGCTACGGAGCATCGAATCGAACTCGAACCGGGCACGCGGCCCATACGTTCAATGCCCTATCGTCAGGGTCCGGCTCTACGTACGATAGCCGAGGAGCAGATCACGAAGATGCTCAACGAAGGGGTTATCGAACCCGCGTCCAGCGAATGGGCGTCACCAATCGTGTTGGTGCCGAAGAAGGACGGATCCTTACGTTTCTGTGTCGACTACAGACGTTTGAACGCGAAAACGATCGCTGATTCGTACCCGCTTCCTCGTATGGAAGACTGCCTCGATTCGTTGGGCGACGCCGCCATCTTCACGACACTCGATTGTAACGCCGGTTACTGGCAAGTGCCCGTCTCCGCCGAGGACCGTGATAAGACAACGTTTACGTCTTTCATGGGAACGTATCGCTACGTGCGAATGCCATTCGGGCTACGAAATGCCCCCGCTACGTTTCAGCGGACGTTGGACATCATCCTCTCCGGAGTACGTTGGCAATCGTGCCTGGTCTACTTAGACGACGTAATCGTCTTTTCGAAAGACCTCGAGTCTCACCTGGGTCACGTTGACCAGGTGCTTTCCCTGCTACGCGCAGCGGGAGTAACGTTAAAGCTCACGAAGTGCTCGTTCTTTCAACCACGAGTTGACTACCTGGGGCACGTGATTACCCAGGGAAGCTGCACGTCGCAGCACGGAACAAGGAAGCCTTTCGTACGGCTACGTTCCCGCGAGACAAGACGCAATGTCGATCGTTTTTGGGCGCGGCCAACGTTTACCGCCGTTTCGTAAAGGCGTATGCCGAGATCGCTCGGCCACTCAACACGATGTTGAAGAAGGACGCTTCCCCCGATTGGACGAATCCAACTGACGCGCAAACGAATGCGTTCGAAACCTTGAAGACAATACTGGTGTCGCCACCAGTATTGCACCTTCCGAAGGCGGGACGTCCGTTCATGATCGATACCGACGCGTCGGCGTATCAGCTGGGAGCTACGTTGCTCCAGCAGCAAAACGAAGATAAGCCCAACGAATGGGTGCCGATTGGGTACTGGTCGAAGACCCTTAACGAAACCGAACGCGGTTACTCGGCGACCGAGCGCGAGTGCTACTCCGTCGTCTGGGCGATAACGTCGCTCCGACCCTACGTAGAGGGTCAGCGGTTCACCGTACGTACGGACCACGAAGCCTTACGTTGGCTGATGACGTTGACGGACGCGTCCGGACGACTACTACGATGGAGGCTACGCGTTGCCGAATTCGATTTCGAAGTCACGTACAGGCCTGGGCGCGTGCACCAGGTACCTGACGCTTTATCACGTGTGATATCTACGTATGACGACGGTCGACCCGTCGACGATGACGTACCATCGTACGGGGACACGGTCCTCGTGACGACTCGCAGTCGGCGACAACCCACACGAAATGGGCAAGGACGAACGACGTCCGTACGTAAAAAGGCAACGAATGCCAGGGGTCACGACGACCCGTCGAACGAGACTCGTGATGAACGAACATCGGCCACGACGGCTGGCCACGATGGCCTCGAGTTCAACCGCGACGCGACGCTCGATGACGTTCTCGACGAGGAACCGGATTTCCTCGACGAACAGCGCGCTGCCGAAGACGATTCGGCACGCGTGCCACCAGCTGACGTTCAGCTTCCCATTACGAGGGACGAGCTTATCGAAGCTCAACGCGAGGACACGTTCTGTCAAACGATACTGACACGACAGTCCGAGACGCAGGACGCTGCATTCTTCGAAGGCCACGATGGCCTACTCCGACGCCGGAACCCTCACGACGAGGAACGTACACAAATCGTTGTGCCGGCTTCGTTGCGGCCGCGGCTGCTGGAGTTAACGCACCACCACGTCCTCGCTGGACACCCCGGACAAACGCGTATGTACTACACCCTACGGAGGACGTACTACTGGCCCGCGATGGCCGCCGACATCTACGCAACGGTACGAAACTGCGTTGGATGTGCGAAGAACCGCGTGAAGCTTCGCAAACGGACGAACCCGTTACGTTTATTTCCGGCTACGGAGCCGTTGCGAGACCTATGTATCGACATACTAGGTCCGCTTACGAAAACCACGCGTGGTAACCGATTTATCCTCGTGATAACGGACCGCTTCACGAAGCTGACTAGAGTCGTACCTCTACGTAATATCGATTCCGCCAACGTGGCGAGTGCGTTCGTCAACGCGTGGGTCTTCTCGTATGGACCCCCACGGACACTCATAAGCGACAACGGAAAGCAGTTCGCTGCTAAGTTCTTCCAGCGCGTTTGCAACGAGATTGGCGTAACGAACGTCTTTACGTCGACGTACCACCCCCAAACGAACGGGCAGGTGGAGCGCTACAACAGGACGATCCTGGCGATGCTGCGCAATTACGTAAACGAAAACCAGAACGACTGGGATCGATACGCATCGGCGTTAACGTTTGCGTACAACACGCATGTGCATTCGAGCACGGGCACGACGCCCTTCGATTTGATTCTCACGAATCCACCGCCACCGCTGGCGCTACACACGTCGGTAACGAACCGCGAACTACCCGACGGGGGAGGGCGAGCCACTTACGTGCGTGAGCTCGCCACAACGATGGATAACGCGTATCGAACGCTGAAGGCCGCGCAGGCACGTTATAAACGAAATTTCGACAAACGAGTCCGTGTCTCGAATCGAAACATCCGTGCGGGAGAATACGTATTCATCGACCCGACGGACGGGACCACGAAGGCACGAAGCTCGGCAACCACGCGTTGGGACCGTTCCGCGTACTACGTAACGACGTACGAACGTTCGTCATCCAACGAGGAGACGTAGTTGAACGTGTCAACTCGGACCGCGTTGCGTACGCGCCAACGCCGGCGAACGCGCCCCCGCCGGAGCCATACGATGCCACCGAGGCAGACCTCGACAAGAACCGCGACGGTCCGGCGTATGTAGTAGACGACCTACTCAACCACCGCGTGAACGAGGACGGAACGTTAGACTTCCTCGTGAAGTGGGTCGGGTATCGTACCCTACGTGGGAGCCCCGCCGGAACGTATCTGAAGAGAGCGTCTCTCGATACTTCGCACGCGTGCGACGAGCAACAACGTGAAAGGCCACGACGGCCCCCGAAAACGCACACGAGCGTCGGGTTAAGCGCACGCGTGCGCGACGTTGCACGATGCAACAAACGAAGGCGACGAGCCGCACGAACGAGAAGCGAAGGCACAGCACAACGAGTGGCCGGGACGTCCACCCTTGCGTTGGGGGGGCGCGATGCGTGCTAGAGCCGTCGCTCTTTTCGTTTTCGACACCATACGTTGGTGGAGGCACGAGCGCCAACGAAAGATTGGACGACGAGTCCACGCGCGGACGATTCACACGATGTGAAGAGCCACGACTGGCTCGACAGTGTTGACCGCCCCACGGGCAAAGGTGACGACACCACGGGCCACGGACGGACAACACGTCAGATTTTTCGCGCGAAAAATTATACTTGGGCCAGCGGGCCATGGGCGCACGGTACGAAACATCGGGCCGATTACAGTGCGCTAATCCGGCCAAATCTCGGGACACGCGTGCCCCGAAAATTTCGTAATTTTGGCACGTCACGTGAGCCATCGCACGTCCCCGTGGACAGCCGCTGACAACGAGTCGCATCGACCAACGAGGTCAACGCCAAACAGCTCGCGAGCTAACGGCAACGTGACGCCGGAAGGCGGAGAAACGACGTAGGACGGACGCGTCCCCCAACGAAGATGGCAACGGCCTCATTACGAAACTTCCCGCACGAAGCGGAACGAAGCTATACGTTAGCCGACGAATTAGACCAACGGGTCTCAGCGCACGAAGCGCGCGAGTGAAGCGTGCGAACGACGAGCCAACGAGGCCGCGACGACGGACGGCGAACCGAATCGCCATCGTGAGGCACGACGCCGAACACGGTAGCCACGTACGGCAACCACGGAACGACACAACGGTGTCCTGCCACGCGGGCATAGCGAATGACGCGCGAAAGCGAAAAGCCCGCCGGCTAGTCGAGACGCACGAGCAAACCCGAAAGGGGTTGACCACGTACGGTCACGAAGGCTAAGACGCGCACGTCCGCATCGCAAAACGAGAAGCTAACGAGCTTAGACCCCGTTCGAATTCGAAGGCGCGCGCGGCACCGGCCACGTCGGCCAGGATACGAGCGCGTACGCGGACGTCGCTAACGATAACGACGCACGCCAACGGGCCGAACGTACGAAACGAAATACGAATACGCAACGGCGTACAAGCTGGTAGCCACGTAAACGGCACAGCTGAAGGCAACGTCTGCCGACGAACCTGGCTCACGTAACAGCCTCAAACGCCCGCGGGCGTGCGAAACGACTTCGTCAATCGCGTCCCCGTCGGGTTCGCAAGTCGAATAAACTAAATTACGCAACGGCGTAGAGGGAGCATTACGTATGCCCAGTGCACGTCGCACCACATAACGGATGAGCTAACGAAACGCTCCTCGGACGCCGCGGCGAACGACGCCACCACGCGAAGCGGACTAGCGCAACGGTTGCGCCACCGGCTAACGTGAAGCCGCGGGAACGTAAAGTAAGCGCGACGGCGTTAACGGTGTTAACGGCTATACGAAAAGCCAAGCCCGCCGGCAAAGACGTTGTGAACGGAACTGCGACGCACCACACGCACCGCCGCGTACACGCAACGGCGTGAAACGTCAAGCCAACTCACGCGCGAGTCGGCCTGACGTTTGGCGAATTTTCCGTCCAGCTCATCGGAGCAAATTAAAATTGGCACCGACGTGCTACGTGCCAAAGAGCTCGAATGCTCAACGGAATTCGACACCCGACGGGGTCATTCGAACGAGAAGCGACGGCGGAAACGATTTCCGAGTTAGTTACTAAATGATACGCACGCCAACGGGCTAAACGATCGAGGTTAACGTACCACTCGCAGTGAAAAGCCGCCGCTACGCGCCGCCGCTTAGCCGAATAGTTACGATTTGTACGAACCTGCCAACGGGCACACGCCGCTGCGAAGCGGAAGACGGCTACGTAAGCCTTACGACACCCGACGGGGTAGACGCCACAACAAAAAAATTGTGGGGAGGGGCTTAACGCTAACCCCTCCCCCGCTGCAGACGACCTGCCAACACGTATTACGAAGCTCAACGGAGCCATGCGATTACGCAAAGAAACAAACGAAGGTTTACGAAGCAGCTCGATGCTAAAAGCCTACGAGGCCTACGACTAACCACGGAACGATGCCAACGGGCGGGCCGCGATGATTACGAAAGAGCCGGAGCGCACGCGCGCGCTCCGGCGCCGTGGCGATTCGATCAGCCAACCGGGCCGCGTACGTTTAAACGAGATTTTTCGGGACAACTGCCACGTCCGCAGTTGTACCCGAAAAGGCGCCACGGCCCCGTGTCTCAGGCGCGTCCTGAAGGGCCTCGCGTGGCCGGGACGTCCACGTGTGGGGTGGGGCTGTGTAGTATACGTGGCAATTCCGAAATTGTAAATATTTACGTTTTTCCGCGGAATTCGAATCCCGGCGGACACGACCGGCGACAGCAATGCACGAACATTGCTGGCGCATGCGCGCGCGCAACCGGCACACGTGTGCAACGAACGTACTGGCAACGGCCAACGGACCAACGGGTCCCTACGTGTGACCCACAAGGTCCTTTCCCATTCGGGGACGTTACGAACAGTGTTTACACTGTAAAGCGATGCCATCGTGGCCATATAGGTATTGGCATCGTGCCGGGAGGGAAAGGGGACAAGACAACGATCGAGCAACGGCTCTAGTCTACGACTGACTTCTACGTTTACGTTTACGTTTTGCCTAACGAGGCTTCGTCTCCGTCGAGCTGCGTACTCCCTACCCATCGCCGCACGTAAGGCTGATTGCGTGTAGTGCCTCCGGGCTTGGTCGAGAGCGCCTCCGGTGACGTACCACCTCGTGTGCTAACGTAATCCTCGCGTGGATTGTTGCGTCGTGACGCTCGTGTCTACTCGCTAACCACTCTACCTTCCTACCTAACAATACAGTCAAAACACCAGCGGGTGGACTGCTCGTTTCGTTTCGTTAAGGACAGCGTGTCCGTAGCTCGTACCAGCTATCTAGAACTAACGTGGTTCCACATCGTTCTCGGCATAGTCAACCAGGCAGTGGCGCGTAGACGTGAAGCGACCCTCCCCTCATTCCGGTTATTCTCATCTGTTTCATCGTCCCCTGTATTGACAATGGGACTCCACAGCTGCCGGTTCCCAGGTCCTTGTGCAC